>JAQIXI010001169.1:0-15190 GCA_034700165.1 Galumnidae sp. Gr-Ori-00277 | reverse complement strand
AATCCATTGACTCAGAAAAAGGTCGACAAATGGTATAAAACTGGAGAAACATATGACTCAGTGTTTACATCATTGGCCAGTCCTTATGAAGAGTGTCGCGCAGAATGTGTCGGACTCTATCTCTCTCTGGACTCGAATGTTCTCAAAATTTTTGGTTTCTCTGGCGCTGAAGCAGAGAATGTTCTTTACGTCAATTGGCTTTCAATGGTTCACAAAGGAATTGAAAGCTTAAAGATGTATAACCCATCCATTAAGAAGTGGTTGCAGGCACACAGTCAGGCACGTTATGTCATCACAAGAGTTCTTTTGGAAGCATCCAAAGACTTGGTTAATATCGAATACATCAAAGAATCGCCAATCGATGGTAACATTGCTTTAATTTTATTGTTTTTCTAATATTTTTGTGAATAATTTCAGGAAAACCCGATTTATTGATTTCTTTCACTAACGACCAGAAACTAATCCAAACAAAAGGAAAGAAAGCGATCGGAGAATTCCTATTAAAACTACAGGTGTTTAAGTCGTTGGCAGACATAAAGTCTGCTCAGGATATGTTTGACAACTACTCTGAAGTTAGCGATGAATTAGAATATCCTTACCTTAAATACCGTAATATTGTTTTGGAACGAAAAAAGCCGAGAAAACTGTTTGTCGAGTCGTCGACAGTACTTTCAAACGGAAAGGTTGAGCTGAAATCATTTGCTGCCACTCACGAGCAACTCATCGGTTCTTTTAATGTTCATTTGGATGACATTAACGAAAATATCGACCAGATTTTGGTTGATTTGTATCGCAAAGACTCCAAACATTTTTAAGAAATTTTATAAAAAGGTTTTATTTTTTATTTAAAAGAAAAGTTTAAACTGTATTTTAAATTCTATTTTTAATCCAATTTTTAATTCAATTTTTAATTAAATAAAACCTTTAAATAAAGAGTAATTTTAAAAATTATTGAGATTTTGAGAGCCAACACATCCAATAGACAGCAATAAATTAAACTTCAATTTACAGGAATTTATTTACAGTAAAAGCTCTATATATCGAACATTTTCTATAAGTCGAATAAGAACCTTGAATATTTTGTAAAAAAAAAACAATAGAAAAACCATTCTATAAGTGGAACATCCTATGTTCTAGTCCTATTACTCGAACAAATTTTCTGACATTTTGGTGTTCGAGATATAGAGCTTTTTCTGTATTTTTAGACAATTGTTGTCATAAATAGTGAGTTTTATATAAATATATGTTTACAAATGGTTTTTCTTTTTCTTATCGTCGAAGTAGTGATACTCCAAAGGAATAAAATTTTTATTAGAATTGATGGAAACGGACGGAACAGTGGTTGTAGTGCTTATAGAAGTAGTGGCTATCGTAGCAACGGTTGTCTTCTCTTTAATTTTAGGCTTTACTTTACAGAGATATACGCATTGATGGTATTGTTCACGACTGAACTTTTGTGGAATACCGGCCCCCCTGTCATTGCACTGTTCATATACGCATTGATAGATCTTTTGATAGATACGAATACGACAGCCCTCTATACAATAGTTTAGGTCGCGATCACCTCTAAAGAGGAGTCGACGACATGTTTGAACGCAGTCTTTGATTTGGTTCGGAAATTCTTTTCCCGAATAGTCTTCGCAAATAACTATCGAGAAATGATTGTCAGAAGAGTTGAGACATGAAGACACTCACCGAATGAAATCGTCAGCAAAAGAATCAGCGCTCGAAACGACATTTTTACAACTTTTCAACTCTTCATAACCGGTATTTTATGCCTTCACTTAACGGTTCACTGCTTTCGTCTCCAGAGAAGTAAATATTTTAATGATATTAAAGTATTCATACAATAAAAGATTGAAAATAACTTTCTTTGAGATCACATTAAATAACAAAAAAAAAAGTTTTCTTAAATTAAAAGATTATCACAATTTAAGTGCACTATTTAATGGACGGAATAATTCTGTGCTTTTAATGCAAGAGATTAGAGAAAAAAGAGATCCAAATATGAGTTAATTCTTCAGTGTTTTTGTTGTTCTAAAAGAGATTTAATTTAAGTAAAGAATTAAATTTAAGAAATAAATTGATTTAATACTAACCAATAACTTCTGCCTTAAGTCTAGCGGCGAGCGATCGACGAAAGGCCAAACTCTGATCGCCATCTGATTCTTCATCAGCAGATTGGTGTCCAGTGACAGAACGTAGAGCTCGAGCAGATTTTGGCCGTTTAGCTAACAGTTCCTGTTCTTCGAGTTTTGTTATTTGTTTACTCCTTTCCTGTTTCTTAATCTTCAAAAGTTTGTCTCTTTGTATTCGCAAATATTCACCTCTTTTACTCATTTCATCTTTGCTGAGACCAGGACTTTCATTGGAGATATTTTTCCGAACCGTTGTTTTAGGCCTTTCGTCTTCAGTGGTTTCATTTGAATCATTATTGATCTCCACTTGAATTTCAGTTTTTTGATTCATTTTTAATGGTTTGTATTGAATCGACTCTTCTTTTAGTTTTGGTAATTGTTTTGAATTAACGTCAGAATCAGTTTCTGACGGATTCTCTAATTCTGGAGAATTATCATCGAGAGTGAGGACTGTCTGAATGGCGAGATTAAGCTTCTCCTGTTCTTTGAGTCGTTCCGTTTCTAAACGATTTTTTTCTTCCATCACTTGAAGCGATTCCGGACTTATTTCTGATAATTTTAGAGATATTTTCTTAAATTAAAAACAAAACTTATATTTGTATTAAACCTTTGATTTTGTCTTCAGTTGTATTATCATCTGTATTATCATCATCTGGTTGATAATACAATTGTAGTCCATTTATTTCATCAAAATCTTCGGTTTCATTCAAAGACCTCTTAATGGCTTCATTGATAACCACTTCATCGTTAAGAAAGTCATCTTTGTTGGTCCCCAAAGGAATGAATGATTCATAAACCAAACCATATCTTTGGGCCAATACTTCGAGTGCCTGTAATTGGAGTTCAATATTCCTTTGAGTCATAAATCGGACAAATATTTGATAATCATTTGCGGCCCAAATCTGTTCGAATAGTATTTGCTTAAACTTTGTGGCCAACAGTCCATCCGCTCGACGACAGGCGTCATCGAACTGTTCTGCACTTATCTCGAGGTCAGACATATGACTGGACAGAAGTCTGTCCACCAGATTCTTATATTCTTCATATAGAACTTTATATTCCTGAACAACATCTTCTGATTGATCATCATCAGGGTCAAACACTGAATAAATACAAATATTTTAATTCAAATTAATGTTTCTGACGAATACCAAAGAATTCTTAAACTGTCATTCCATTAACATTATCAAGGTAATGTCAAGTTCTTTTTAAAATTTATTTTTAATTATATTTTAGCTGAAAATATTCTATTATTTAGAAGAATATCTCTTACCCACAGATTTTTGTTCGATGAAGACTTGAATGGAAAGGTTCCAAACGGGTCCTTTCAAAAAGCCAACTAAAGAGTCCAAAACCCAACTGTTCTGATCTTCGGTAACGTCATTCTGTTGACTCTCTTTGACCGTCGATTCACTCATTTTTTTTAAGAAAATAATTTAAATGTTTTGAATTCAAAATAAAATATTCTTCACTTTATTTTCAAAACTATTGCAAAAAATGCAATTAACTTAAATTAATTTTAATCAAATGATTAAACAAATATTTCTATTATTTTTATAAAATGTTATTCTTATACAGAGAATTACAATACAATACAACCATTTAATGATTAGATAATAAACACAACAGAATTTTTAGGTGAAAACAATTATTTTTTTACTAAGAATTATAAATGAATTATTTGTAAGTAATGTTTGATTGATGTCTTAATTTATATTTTGTGTTCAATATTGTGATCAATAATGTTTGACTAAACGAGGATATACTGCAGTTCTATCGATATTCTCTTCTCTTCATAATTCTATGGCCATAGAAAGTCATTAATTTCATAGCATTTGTTTAATATTTAGTCTTAAATGTCTTAAAATATGGCAAAAATAAATATAGTTTAGAATCAATTGATATAAAACTATATTCTAATTCAAATTTTAAGTTTTAAAGAATTAAATCTTTGAAAATGTTTTCATAAAATAATTTTGGGAACGAATTAAGTGTTAATCAATAGAAACTTCTCATTGAAAGTCAATATTATTGTCAACAAAATTTGGTTATAATTTTATAATGAATTAAATCTTTTATTTAGAAAAACTCTATTCAATGTTAAAACTCTGCGAATGTTTAGAATTAATTATTAAAAAAATTATTTAAAACTTTAGTTTCAATGAATTAAAATTCGCGGTTTTGTACGTTGTCTTTGAGTGAGAAGCAAAACCCATATTCACTAACGACGTGACGCTGAGAGTGTTGTCCCCCAAACAGTGTTCGACAGAAATAACGCGTGAAAAACGTTTGTTGAGACTAATGTTCGAATGGAATGAGTTTTTGCTCTTTTTTTGTTTGACTTTTAATTCCAATTAAAGACGAAAACAATTCCGTTAAACCGATTGATTCGGTGGTCGGAAGTGTTCGCTCGTCGACAAACATCACGACAGTGTCCGACGGCTACTAAATATCGGCAAAAGCGGCTCTAATTTGAAGGTTTCTGTAGTGAGAGCTGATTGGCTGCCACTGAGTCTCAGCCGCATTCACTTCAAGTCAAGCAATGATTGGCTGAACACTCGATTCAGTAGTTTTTACGCCATTTTCTCATCCATTGTCTCAACGATTGAATCGATTGTCAAACAATTCATTAGTTTTGTTGAAAATATAGTCATTCGATATATTTATTGTCCAACAATTGGATCCGCCGTTCGATTGAAGCACTTATTCATCGTTTCATCCATTATCTCAACATTCGATCGACATTTGGACTGACATTCAAAGACACGCTTTGCTTCCAATTGGCGATTGACTAACACTTTGTTTGACATTCACTACACAACACATCACCTCTTCTTTTATGTCATTTATTTCATTATTGATTGTCTCTTAAATCACATCAAAACCAAAAGACTCTTCAATTGTGAGTCACTTCTGTTGTGAAACACTTTTATTGATTACTTTTTCTCCAGTTTTTAGACTTAATTAACAGAAATGTCTGAAGACTGTGAACTCGAAGTCGAGTATGAAATCGATAATATCGACGGTTTAGTTGAAACTGAATTCATAGCTCACGAAGAGATCGGCGCTGAAGACGACGACAATATTGTCATTCAGGAAGAAGTGATCATAAATAATGATAACAACAGTTTTGTTGGCAACGAATATGAAGAACAGGAACTCGAATATGAAGAAGAAAATGAAGAAATTGAGGAAAACGAAGAAATTGAAGAAAACGAAGACATTGAAGAAGAAAATGATGGCGAAGAAGAGCCCGAAGAAGAGGAAGAGGGAGAAGAAGATCTAATTGAAGAAAATGATGGCAGCGATAACAACTTGTCTGCTGACGACCAAAACAGTTCAGCTATGGCTGAAGAGAACAGCACTAATCCCGATAACGATAATGTGGTAACTGATGACCAAAACGATACCAGTCAAGGGATGGACGGCGAAGAAGAAGAAGTCGATGAAGTGCCGAACGAAGAAAAGGTCGGAGAGAATGAGGTCTACCAGTGGTCGACATTCACCGGTTTAAGAG
This sequence comes from Galumnidae sp. Gr-Ori-00277, assembly GCA_034700165.1. Taxonomy (NCBI): domain Eukaryota; kingdom Metazoa; phylum Arthropoda; class Arachnida; order Sarcoptiformes; family Galumnidae; species Galumnidae sp. Gr-Ori-00277. The sequence continues at coordinate 9,535 of JAQIXI010001169.1, read as the reverse complement.
TCAGTAGTTTTGAAGTCATTCGCAAATTATTGTTTCATATCTTTAGGTAAAAACATTTACCGCTGAAGAGTTAGAACACTTCAGAAAGCCTTTTGAATTGGGCTGGAAAAGAGAGGTTGTGCTCAGAGGAACGGTTACTTCAAGTGGTAAAAAGATTGGAGACGTGTATTACTTCTCACCCGACAAAAAGACTAAACTCAGGAGTTATGTAGAAATGGGTTTATACTGTAAGTCATCTCTTCTTTTCAGTGAATAATCATTTGTTTTCAGTGAAGAAAAGCAATTCAGGACTTAAACCTGAAAACTTCACATTCGCGCGACAACCCATATACAGACCGCCCGCAGAGATAGTAAGACATGCGATGCAAAGAGGAGGCGGTCAGCACCAGATACAGCCCTCGCATATCATCGATTCGGCGCCTTTTACTCCGGCCAAGGCTTTGATAGAAAGCAATGAAAAACCGGCGCACGTGAGCCGTTCGGCCCGTAATTCAACTGCCAGTGAAAGTGAAGAACAGTTTTCTATGTCTATCGCAGAGGGAAGGGCTAAACGCAAAAGAGTGGCTCCGACTCGCTTTGAAGATGAAAACTATGAAGAGTCGCCGTTTAAGAAAAAAATGCCAAAAATTCCCAACTCTTCTAATGGTAACCAAACGTCAACTAATGTCAGTACAAAAGCAATTCATTTGTTATTTGTTTGGAATTTATAATTGTTTTTCTTTTCAGACGCCTTCGACTCAACCAAAACAACAATTGTCTCTTCAAGAGAAACGACGACAACTTCAACACCAACTCTACCAACAGGTCCACGAAAAGACTCTTAAACAACAACAAGAAATGGAAAGTCATAAACAACAGCCGACGAACAGTCAGCCAAACGGAGAGTTAGAGTCTCTCATTGAAGACATTAAGACTGAAGAACAAAACAATGACAACAATTCCACTGACAATAAAGAAACGGAAATCAATATAACGAAAATCGATGCAAACGGAAAACAAATGACTCTTCCATTGAACGCAAGAAAATCGATCAGCGCTTCGGTTACGAACATTAAAGCAAAAACAGAAACTGAAGAACAGAAGAGTCAGTCCTCTGGTGTAGATATTAGTGATAAAAGTGATGCCGAACAAACGGGTACTACTTCTGGCGCTACAGAACAGACTCCAGGAGCTCCTTGTTCAATGCATTGTCCCGGAAGGAGAGGAATGTTACCTAACCTCATGTGTAGTCGATGTTTCTGTTTGTATCATTTGGATTGTGTTCCGGGCGGTGTCTTTCTTGAAGAGCCCCGAGTTTTCGTTTGTCCCGTGAGTTCAATGGATTACATTTTAAAGAAATGTTTCTTAAATTTTGTTTTTTTAGAACTGTTTGACTCCTGAAGACACAAATAAGTCCAAAGATGGGCCTAAAATGAATGGACAGACTGTGGCTACTAATGGAGATATCGAGTCAGACATAGACAGCAATCAATTGATGCCAAAGGCTTCGCAATCAATGTTTGTGTCGTCGACTCCTCTCTTAATACAACAGCCGGTAGTGAAGTCGAGATCGACTTTTGCTCCAATTTTGCCAAAACCTCCACAACTGTCTCAGAGCGGTCTCTATCACCAACAAATGTATCAGAAGAATAGAAGTAAATACCAATCGAATCCCGTCCAACCCCTGGCCTGTAATTACATCAAATTCTTTTTTTCAATTCAATAATTCTGTTGTATTTCTAAAGCTTTCAACAAATCCGCGGCAATGAATGTAAGACTTCCTGTCGGTACTCATCTCTATAGAGTGGCGACGGGTCCCAACGGACACTCAATGATAGTGAAGGACAAGTCTATTAAACCGAAGATTAAGAGTTCGGCCCGAAAGACCATTGGAGCGCAACCGTCTGGTCAGTGGCATAATGGCAACTCTGGTGCTCCGTATTATAAACCGGCGCCAATCGCACCGATAGCTCCGATAAAACTGACTCCTCAACAGATTCAGCGACAGTTACGCGAAATACTTCATCCGATGAAAATGGGGGCAAAACGTAGAGGATATTCCCAATTCATGGAGAAGAGGAAAACCGCTGTCCAGTCTTTAGTGTCGCCATATTTATGCCTAAATCAGGTTTTAGACTGTTTTTCAGTTAGTTTTCGATTTTATATTTAAATCTTTTGAAACAAATTTTTGGACAAATTATTAGCGATTTTTGGACTTTAATTCCTAAAACAACTCTTAAGTATTCGTTGAAAGAGTACGGCATTGCCTTTGACTCCCTCTTAACCATAGAATTGCCTGAATTTTGGTTTTTTTTCGTTCCCAGACTTACGTATTCTTTGAATTCTGTTTTGAATAAGTTTTTCAGAGAATAATTACTTTTTTCTGTTGAATATTTACATTCGTTTGATGACCACTTTTTTCAGGTTTTATCATATCTAACGGTCACTGATTTGGTGCGTTTGAGACAAGTGTCTCGAGTCTGGAATCAATTGTCTTCTCAACCATTCCTTTGGCGTAATCTTAAGCTGAAAGGAATTCAGGTCAACGACTGGCAGTTTTTGGCCAAAAATATTATCGAATCAAATGCTAGTATTGGTGTTGACTTCGATGGCGTTAAACCGACACCAGATTTATGTGAGTTTTGGAGAAATTTCTCGCAAATCGTCGATTACCTCAAAAGTGTTCGACATTTGAGGTTTGGAACTATTCCGACATTCGTTTTGGAAGAGATCGCAAACGCAGCCGTCACTGAAAATCCATACAATTCTTTCACTATTTTGGAAGAGTTGACGGTTAAGAACTGTTTTGAAGAGGAGTCCGATATAAAGGAATGTCGGCTCTCCTTTTTGGCTGACTTTCACGCTTTACAATCCCTGAAGTCATTACATTTGAATTGCAAGAATGGATTCGTTGCCGATAACGACAGTATTGAACTCTTAACAAATGTCTTCAAACAAATGCCTTCTCTGCAAACTTTAGTCTTGACTTCACTCAAAGGTTTATTTTTGAAAAAACATTTGAATATTTAGTAAATGATTTCTTTTAAATAGATATGACTTCAGAACAGTTCGTGTTTTTGAAATCATTGACAAAACTAAAGCGTTTAGAAATCGGAAGTTGTATTAATTGGTTCCAAACAAGTGATAAACCAATAAAAACCGAACAAATGATAGAAAGAAATGAGAGCCAACTTTCCGGTGCTTTTAAATACCTGACACTATTGACTGAATTAAGACAATTAAGACTCATTGATATCACAATTGACGACTGTTCCCAATATTTGCCACAAACTATGGAATCTTTGATAACACTCGAGTCACTTACTATCGATAATCTTAAGATCGAAGCTTCGGGTCAGTCATTCAGTCATTCTTTTGTTTTTTTGAGATTCAAATATTGTTTTCTTTCAAAGGAATGGAAGTTTTGGATCATTTGTGTGCAGTTCTTAAATCACTTCCAATTAACACATTTTCTGTCAGTACTGACGACTCGAATACAAATAAATGTGTCTTCGATTTGCTCAAGAAGTTAGACAACTGTTCAAAACTCTTATGGAAAGTTGGAGTTCTCGTCGAAGACAGTGGCGAATGTTTTGTGCCCTTTAAGAGAGATGAGGAAAGCGGTGGCGATGAGGCCGACGCCGAACCAGAAGTGGGAAGTGATGGACACATATCTGATCAGTTGACGGATCGTTCGGTTAAATACATGGATCTGACGTTTTTGAATGAAGTGATTCAGTCAGAACTGAGTAATGCTATTATCGAAATCATCCCACAGTAGAAGAGGTCAGTCCTCTCATCAGTTCTTCGAATATATATTTTACTCATCAGTTTTTTTCTGATTAATTTATTTCAATTTAATTTAATTTAAGTTTTTTCTGACCCGAAATCAAACAAAATTTCTCTTCGATTGAATCAAAACAACTTTTTTGTAAATTTGATTCGTTTTTTGAATTATTTGTGATTCGAATGTCTTTGTATTCAATGTTTTTAAATGCAATAAAAAGTTGTTTTCAATTTTTTCAAAAGAAAAGAGATTTTAATTGTGGGAAACCATAACGACTCACACCTCAACTCAATTTCCCATTAGTTTAAGGAACAGCCATCTGTTGAAACACATTTTCCGATAACACTTTGTTTACATTTTTTTTATTTATTAAAAGTTTTTATTCGAAAAATAAATGACTTTTTTTATTGGATTTTCTTTGGTTTCTGTGTTTTTAAGTAAGAATTTATGAAAAAGTTTGCGAACAAAACAAAGTAAGAGAAATACATAAGAGCGCCGGCATATACTGTCGACTCACTTATGGCACAGGACTGTCGTCTAAGTTTGGCGTTCAGTGCGTATATCGTGACATACGTTCCGATAATCATTTGAATGATCTGTGAAGTAGTTATAGTCATCGCTATCTGTTTGGGAACTCTGAAACCCATCGCACGGAACGCGTAATACGAGTACATCATTGCGTGCACCACATAATTCATGTCGACATACCAACGGCCAGCACTGGCCTGATCTGCATAAGAGTACCACGTGAACAGAAGCACTGTTATGTGATGATACCAATGAAGGAATATTAAGCGCTGTTTCCGCAGAACTATGAACACAGTGTCTCCCAATTCAGGAGCCTTTGACACAATGAAGAGGAATGTCCAGAAGGAAGAGACCGGAACTTCTGTGTGGTAACTGTTTGAGCAGACGCTGTGCGCGAAACCAAACTTTGTTAGTGAGTGATAGAGTTCTGGTAAAGTCCTGTAATTGAAATCAATATTTATTTTCATTATTTGAATGTTTATTATAGTATTATTCGGTTGAATAACTAATTGTGTTAATTGACTGACAATTTGACAATTTTTGGCTAATTTTCACAAAACTTTTAATGAGTTTTAATGAGTTAATGAGTTTTGGTTAAAAAACCTTAATATTAGGAAAACATAAATGATTTGATATTTTAATAGTTATTTCCCACAGAATTTAACGAAAACCTAATAAAGTTTAGGAATTTTTAAATTATTTTTACCATTAAATACATTTTGATTCAAATTTTATAATTTAAAGGTTTTTTTGATTTAATTCTTTAAAAGTAATAAAGAATTTTTTGGTAAAATTACTTAATTTTAAAATTATTTTATAATTATACGTATATTTCCTTAATTTTATAATAATTTATTCACTAAAAATATTTTTGGAATTCAATCGATTTATTATTATTTTATGCTTTGAATTAAGAATAATTAATAATAAATAGCATTAATTAATGCTAATTAATACTAATTGATGCTAATTAATGCTATTTAAGAGGAAAACTTAAATTCAATTTTAAAGTAAAAGTTTTTTAGTTATTTTTAAAACATTTTTTCTTTTTCTAAAACTTTTAATTTAATAAATAATATGTTTTAATACAAAAACATATGATTCCGATATTATGATTAAATTAATAGTATTTAAAAAGTTGTGACAAAATTTCAGTTTTTATTTAAAAAGTTTTTTATTTCAGTCATACTTTCGATTTATTTGTAGATAAAAAGCAAATCAAAGGTTTGAAATGTGATTAAACTTTAACCCGAAATCCAGTTTTTTATCAGATCTCGAGATAATTGTCATACGATTTCAATATCACCTCATTATTAGTTCCAAAGATTGGTTTTTAAATTTTTTTTATCCAAAACTCAATGAAAATACAATGAAAATAAGTTTTGTCAGAAAATGAGCGGAAATTAACTCCAAATTAAAGCTAAAAAAAACTCAATTCCTGTCAAAACATTTCTAACTTATGAGAACCGGTCTCTCGAAGAGCGCATAAACTCCACTAAACATTGTGTCCAATGAGAGGAGGGCTCAGACATCACCTGATGTTTCTTTTTTAGACACAAAAAACTTTCTTCAAAAAAGACATTAATTCTTACCGAAGAGTTCCGAAGATTGAGAAAAGGGCTAAACCGATGTTCCAGAGGACAAGAATAGTCTTCAGTTGATACGGTTTTCGATTGGCCATCCATTGTTGTCCGCCAAACACTACGAGAAGGTAAGCGGCGATCCAATAGTAGGCTTGAGTCCAGTTTTTGCTGAACCAATTGGTTTGAGGCCTGTAATCGAAGTTCGCCTCAAATCCAAAGACATAGGAATAGTTGGGAGCGAAAGGATTGTCCATCTCTTCTACTGTTAAGACACTTCTCTTAAGACAAACTCTCCTCTTCTGTCAAGACGTCTGACACAGACATAAACGCACAGCACAGGCGCACACCACGAATATTCTGGCCTTACAGTCAGAGCTCGTTATCAACCAATCAAATCAAAGGGTTAGTTATTAAGTGATTTGAATGCATTTCATAACAATAAACGATTCATAAAATAACTTATCGTTAAAAACGAGTATTTATTAAACATTTTCGAGATTTAATCGCTTTTTATTAATTTCTTTAATTAAAGTATTATTTGTTTATAAAACAGATTCAGAAACAAATAACACAATGTTTTAAATATCATTTACAGTACACAACCACTAATCACTGCCAAACATTGCTTTAACTCAATTCTATATAAAGTTTGTATATAAAAGTCTGACTTTACTTTCATAAACTATTTGTAAGAATAATATTTAAGTTTAAAATTAATTTAAACGAAAGTAAGTCTCAATTGATTACATTAATTAATATTTAAACAAATAAAAGTGATTTTTTTGTCTAAATATTGTTAATAAAACCATTTAATTATACTTACTTAAGTTACTTGTGTTTAAGAAATGTGTTTAAGTAAGTTTTCTTCATTTTTTCAATGAATGATCTAGTTTCAATTTATTAATAACTTTAATTATTAAATAACTAATAATTTTAATTAATAAATTAATGGTTGTGTTCTGTATTACTAAAAAGAATGGTTTATCTGATAAACCGTTTTTATCTCTTTATTAACAAATATTTTCACATATTTTTAATGAATTTCATTAATATTTAACTAAAATTTATTTTATTTTGTCATAAGTTTTGCGCAAATTTTTGAAATAATGAATAGATTTTGAAATAGACTTTGGATTTGAGATAATTTTTTAGATAAAAATGTCATTCATTTCATAAAAACTAAACAATTGTTTTATTTTGTTGGAAACCCTTCTTCTCGTCGTCAAAGTCTTCAATCTCTCCGCTCTCTTCTCCTCCAAACTCACCATAAATAGGTTTAACGATAGGTATAACCCAATTATTGTCTGTTTGTTCGACAGAAGTGTTTTGAATACCAAACAGTTGAAGAGTATGAGTCCAGACATGATTCCAGGCCCTAATCGGTGTCGTAAAGACATTCTTTACCGTTTCTATGGGTTGACTCATTATTGACACAAACGACTCTAAAAATGAGATTAATATTCAGTTCCTAAGCAATGGTTTTTAGTATTGGTTTAGTTTATTAACATTTTTTCGTTACTTTTATTGTGAATTCAAAGGAATTATATATTTTTTTTATAATTACCCGAAGAGTGAGAGAAATGAAATATCGATAAAAAGATTAAAAATAGAACCAAAACTCGCATTAAAACCATAATAAAAATGAAATGAAATCATATTTTTTTTTGAAAAATACATTTTTAGGCTTTTATTGATTTTAATGACATTTATTACAAAAACATTAGAAAACATTTAATAACAGATTTTTATTTTTATAAATATATACTAAACATTAAAGTTGTGTCAAAAAGCGTTAGATTCAGACCAAATTGTGAACCGAATTATTGATTATAAGAAAAGATTTTTACAGACAAATGATTATCAAAAAAAAAATATAACAAATGGACTGATTTTGGCACAAATGGAGGACAGAATTTGTTTACTTTAGTTTCTGACCTCACGGGCCAAACAACAGGCACTCAGAATAATCAGTAACTGAACCAGAATCAAACCGATTCCAACGCCTCCTAAACCACCCAAATATTTGTTCAGTTTATCCTTTACTGCGTCTCCGCAGCCATCTTTGTATTTGCCATCACTTCTACTGCAAGTCTTGTCGAAATTGTCGCCGAAATCACTTTTGCCACAACAAGAGGCGGGTAAATCTCTTCCCTTATAGTTCTCATATCCATCAGTTCCGCAACACTCGAAGGCATACTGTACTTCTTGAATGGCCTGCCACACTTTTTCCTTTGCTTTTGATTGGTCAGATGTGAACTTATCGATGTATTCATTGACTTTACTTTTAATTTCCTTTTCAATCTGTGGACACAAAACAGTATTAAAAAAGATTTCTTTGTTTAAAGCGTTGAAGTCTTACATCAGTTTTGTTTTTAAACGCGAAATAAACGCCAACGCATTGTATTATTACCAGAATTAGAATAACTCCGCCGTACTTTTCATTAGAAGATAATAAATCATTCATTCATTCAATGAAAGGAAAGTACTCACAGTTGAGAGCATACAAGAGTTCTCTTTGCAGGCACCACAACAGCCCAAGAATGCGATCACGAAGATGGCGGCTCCGGCCACTAAGATTGTTACGGCACCCGTCTTCATGTTGATGTCCACCATTTCATTGAGACTTCCCGACCATTTTGTGATGGACACACCCAACCATATGACAACACCTCCCAAAATCTAATAAGTGGTCATTAGAAGACAATAGAAGAGACGGCATAAGAATCACTTACGAGCCATAAGAGGTTGAATAGAAGTAAAATATATTTGATTAAAACGGCTCCACAAGAGATACCCATTTGTTTAGTGTTTGTTTTGAAGGCACTTCTGAAGTTCACACGACTCTAATGAAGAAACGTATCCTTAATTAAATGAACGACTGATTGAAAGGCGGACTCAAAATGGATTAATAAAGACTTTTATTACGATTGGTTTGCGATAAAAACTCTGCGATTATTAGAGATAAGCGATGAGTCATTAGTTGCAAGAATTCTGTGAAATTCAATGAGTTTTATGCAAGACTTGACTCAATAAAACTCAATAAAACAGTTGAGTAAATGTATGGAACGGAAGGCTTTTGTTAACTATTTGTAACGAAATGTCAAATAGTTTTCTATTACTTTCAATAGACTAACGACTGATTACTTTCGACGCATTTCTGTTTCATTAGAGTAAACAAATGACATCAAAACCAGTCATAAATAAAAAGGTTTTTCTGTATTTAATATTCAGAACTCGTTTTCCAGATATGAAAAGAGCGAAACAAATGATTCTCTCTTTTAAATGGCTTTTAATCAAAGATAAACTCAAATGACTTTTATTTAATATAAGAATAAAATTTATGAAAATATGTAAACAAAAGCACATGAAAACACTTTTACACTACTTTTCACACATAGAATGAGCACAAACTCAGACACAACTTCTAATACCGTTTTTGGCTCTTCTTTGTCACCAATCCTTTGATGTGCGGATTGTCCTCCACTTCTTCGTGAGTGGTCTGAAGATGAGTTCTGTCGAAGAGATCGAAAGTGAAGAGAACGCAGAGGACGAAGAGGAGAGCGGCCAACAGAGCGCACAACCAGTAGACGGGCGACACAATGAAGGCCACGAGAAAGGAGGCGGCGGTCGTCACGTAGAGAACGAGTGTTGAGACGAA
>JAQIXI010001168.1:0-15192 GCA_034700165.1 Galumnidae sp. Gr-Ori-00277 | reverse complement strand
TGTCAATCATTTGTAACCAGTCTGAGAGCTAACCTAGATTCAGGAGTATAAAAGCTGAGTCTCTCTCCGACTGGAGGGATGTGTTCTTCTGAACATTAAAGTTGTAATTAACTTTAAAGCTTTTAATAAAGTCTTTTGTTTTATTACACTTGTGTGTTTTTGCTGAACTCTACTCGTTGGTCGATTGGACGTATCGCTTGCCGTTGGAAACTCTACTCTTTGGGAAACTCTTGTCGTTGGAAACTCTACTCGTTGGGAAACTCTAACCGTTGGTCGTATCTCTTGCCGTTGGAATCTCTACACGTCGTCGCCACAACGTCTTATTAACGGTAAGTGTTTTTTGGTTTAACGGTTAGTCTTCCTTTCGGTAGAGTCGAGTCGGTGTAGTCGCTGAGGGCGAGTGAGGGCTCGTCTTCGCAGCAGACTACACCGCAATGTAAGGGGGAGCGCTGAGCCGCTACTAAGTGGTGCGGTAGGGCTCAGGCTCCACGAGGAGGAGGTGGTTGTCGATGGTGGTCGTCGTCGGCGGCGGAGTGGGACTCCACCACCGACGGATCGTGATTGTGCGGGACGACCACGGTACCTCTTCTCCCTTACAATATGTACTAGCAAGTTTTGTAATCACATTCCAATGATTTCTATTGAACAGTATTGCCAACACCCCAATCGCGCACAACTATTACCGCTAATGTTAAGCCTTTATACACAGTTTTTTGCCTACTTTTAATCACTTCTTATTCAACTCTAAATCAGTTCACTTCAAACAGTTTTTTAATAAAGTTTTTGTTCACTACATTTTGTGTGCATTATTGTGGCCTCGGGTTTGTGACCACTTGTAAGCGAAGTGCCGTGCAGATTTTTAAACAACTTAACGGTCGATTGATTGATCAACGCCTAACCAACTCTTTCAGCCGTCACAAAATATTTCTGATTTTTTTTAATTTTTCTCCTCTCCGCCATATTAGGGTCCTCTGAGCTCGTCTCAGGGGGTGTTTTGACGAATTTTTGATCTCTGAGGGTATTTTGTAATACCCCCCTTTTTGCAATCCCTTAAATTATATTAACGTCTGATAATAAGTATTTCACTTAAATTTTGAAAGTCATATGAAAATTGTTATAAAACGTTAAGTCAAAATCGAAATAATTTTATCTTATAATTAATATATTAATTAAAATTAATTATATATATTAATAATAAAATAATACATATAATTAATAAGGAATGGAGATATAGTCGATTATCGGGTCTTTAATAGGCTCTATAATAGTCCCTAAAAAACTACCAAATAGTCGACTAAATAGTCGATTAAAAATACTTAATCTTCATATAATTTTGAATTACAATAAGTAAAAATAATTTTTTATGTTTTTATCTTTAAAACTAAAGCGATTATTGTTTTATATGATTTTAAAACTAGAAAAACCCCTTTTGAAAATCACCAGTAGTGAAGAGACACATTTTAAAATATATGTCGTGTGACGTCAGATTAATATCCAAAGTTGAGTTAATTTTCAAACAACCAAATTAAGAGTAATATCTTCTCATTTTATGGATCAGATTCGGCTCTTTTGGTATTTTATTGATTGATTGAATATTAAATGAATGATAGGACTTATATTTTGATTTAATTAACATTTAATAAAAACGATTGAATAACATTTTGTATGCTTTTCACTACTTTTTAACGAAATAGCCTAAAACCCTTTCAAATAGTCTATAACCTATCAAATAGTCGTTTATAGTCGATATAAAAGTTCGGAAAATTAACTCCCAGTATATGTTTCGAACTTATTTTCAACTTAGAATTAAATCTAATTAACCCAGGCAATAGTCGACATAGTCGATATACAATTCCTTAATAATTAATAATAAAATTATATATACAGTCAAAGAAATTACTTGGTATAATAATACAAAAAATTGACATGATATTTTAACTGGGTTATAGTTCGAATTTTCAAGTCAAATTTTTACCACTTAATCAATCATTATTTTAATTTATAAATGTATAAAAATATTCAAAATCATCTTGCAATTTTTTGAGATATAATGAATTATGTAAAGTATGCCAAAATATCGATAAAATAATCATTTTCTCTTAAAGTAATCAAGATATTTGAAAAGTTTCAAAAGTATCTTATGTATAATTAAAAATAGAAAATTGCATTGCAGAAAGTATCGCTTTATTCTATTAAATAAATGGTGTAATCTCGATATTTACGCCCTGATTTGAAGCGACTTGAGTTATCTCATAAAAACATGTCTTTTCCTACAAATAAAGAGTTCCCCTAGGAAGAAATCCCGAAATTGCACTATACACTGTTACTGTTGAAGTTTACCGATAGAGTAAGGATTTTAGCGTAAAAGTTGCCTGCTATCAAATATTAGCAGAAAATTGTAATTCGTGTCAACTCTTTGGGTGACTTCAACGTTCAGTTAGTGATTTTCCATCGAATATCAAAAGTGATTAAATTTCAAAGTCACTCGAAAAAGAATTGGTTTCTCAAATGAAGATGTACTAGCAGGAAACAGTTTTTACACAAAACTCTGATGAAATTTCCGACACGAGCCTAAAACTCAACCAAAACATTCCAACGCAGGGATGCTCACAGGGGACGGTTTAGAACAAATACCCCCTTGTCTCGAAAGTCGGATCCCCCTCCCAAAGGAGAAGAGAAAAATCGAAGGAAAATTAAGGAAAAAATGAAATAAATCAACGAAAAAATGAGAAAAAGAGCTCTAAATAGTAATAAAAATAGCAGAAAACAATAGATATGCATAATAGCGTTAAAATTACAGTTTTTAGATGAAACAAGGTTTGAGGGCAAAGCTATAATCACTACATTTATGAAGATTTATCAGAAAGATAGGGTAATCGAAAAGGTTTTAATGTTTTAATAGGTTAGTATTTGGGAAAATTGACGAAAGCATAGAATAGTGTGTAAGTGTTCTATTTTACACGTGGTCTATTGTATGCTTGCTCTAGTGTCAGCGTATATTATGTAAAACGAATATATATACTACACCTAATTACATAAATGTAGTGAAAAATTTTTGACTTCAATATTTCTATGACTTACAGTTTGTGAAAAACTTATAAAAATTCATTTTTTGTCACTAATTCTTAGTTTTAAGCTTTAATTCATATAAATTATGTTAAATATGACTGTATTACATGCATTTATGAAGAAAAACACCTAAAAAACTACCTAGGAGTGATTTTATAGCCATTTTAACGATTTTGAAAATACCCACTCATATACCCCCCCCCCCCCTGTGAAAAATTTTGGGGATACCCCCCATGTCTTTTCGAAAATTTTTAAACCATACCCCCTGTCATCGAGGATCCAGAGCATCCCTGTTCAAACGTAACGAAAAGTTATTAAAGCCGACAATAGATTCACAACTTTAAGATAAGTAAAAGATTATCTCAAATTAGTTGAGGAAAGTTGATGAAAAATGCCCAAGATGATATACTTGTAGAAAAGGAGATTGTACAGAAAATCCTAATGATATTACCGATACCTGAGCCTCAAACTCAAGTAAAACTTTAAAGCAAACCCTTTCTCACCTCAAAAAGAGTTATTAAATGTAATGTCGATTCAAAACTAGAGAACAAGAGAACAGAATTGAGAGAATATATCAAATTAGTTGAGGAAAAAATGAAAAAATGTGATAAAATGAGTGCAGTTTTAAGAGAAAACTTTGAGAAACAAATAGAAGAGTCCCGGAAAGCCATCACATCTAATGAGTCGACACTCAATAAACTTATGGATCAGAAAATGTTTTTGGAGAGAATTATGGAAAAAACCGAATGTTTTATCAAATAATAATAAAATAAATACTTTAATATTAAAGAAAAATAAAATTCAAAATTATTTAAAGTATTAAATAATTTAAAATTTTTAATTTGTATTTTTATATAATTTAAACCTTTATTTTGAAAACAAATAATTTGTATTAATATTGAATGCAATAATTCTTTAATTGTGTAATAAATTATTCGATAAATTGCCATGGTTACTTTTATATATTATATCATTCTAATTTTATTTATTATAAAATATATTAAACTTTTTATTAATAAATAAATCATTATTTAAATTAAAAAGAATAGATTTAAGCCTATTATTAATTTATAATTATTTATTATTAGAAATTAAACTAATGTTTTTTAAATCACAACTTTTTATATGACTTTTAAGGATTTTTGTAATTTTTTGTTTAGTTAACAGAAATTGTTTAATAAGTTTATCAGTAAAATATGAGTCAAATGTTTAGATAACATAACTAAAACTAAATACTAGTTATAGTTTCTGAGTATATTAACAAAACAATAATAAATATTTATCAAAAACGAAGTATAAATAAACAAGATTTGATAAATTAAAACACTTGTTTACATTTTAAAAAATTTTAATCTAGCTATTTGTTTTGGGAAATTAATATTTTAAACAAGGTTTGCGTTCAAACTCAAATGGCACTACATTTACGGGTTATAAGTAGTATATAAATTATCGAGTGTCCTAAGGAGGAAAACAGAAATATTGGACCGAACAAAACTAAAAATGCCTTATTGATAGTCCTTCGGCCCACCACAACCAAAAATGCTAATAAAAAGATGGATTACCCATTAATATTCAAAGAAATATTTTCCCGTTACTAGCAGAAGACCTGCCTGTCCCCTCCATTACTAATAAAAAGAATGGTCTCTAGGGAGCCATCAACCACCCTAACCCTCCATTACTTACATAAGCTAATATGTTACCGGTTAATATTCAAAGAAATATTTTCCCGTTACTAGCAAAAGGCCTCCCTGGATGGGTTGGTTGGTGGGTTGGTGGGCGAAAGACGATTCTATATACTACCTTACTGCGTAAATGTAGTGAAAAGCTAATTGAAATCAAAGTTTTTATTAAAATTTTATGATTAAATAAAGTAAAAGTCACTTTTGCTTATTCTATTAAAAATCATGCAAAATCACATCGCCAAGCTCACTTCTTTAAAATTTTTGCTGAAAAGTTAAGTTTAAAAACTTTATGAAAAATTTAATTTCATTTTTTCTCAAGTGTTTTGAATTGTCATTGTCAATTAGATAAAGAATAGTCAAGTGGATGTTTTATCTAAACCTGAGATAATAGAACATTTTGAAAATGAATATGTCATCAATATAGTTTGCTGGAAAGCACTGTTTAAAATGTGTTTGGCACTCTTAAAAATGGGACTAGTTTATTTATTTGGGTTATGAGCAATATTAGTTGTATTTTGAGATCTAGTGTTTTATTTTATCAAGGTTAATTAGCTTAATACTAATGGAGATCCGGTTTGGTTTATCAATAGTTATCAATATAATTATATTATAATTATTTCATAATTCATATGGGATTTCAATGAAAGTGCATGTATTATATAATAGGAATTTATAGTCTATTTTTTATCGTAGAATAAATACTTATTAAGAATTATCTGAATTATCCGGTTTATCAGACATTTAGTATTTTAGAGATTCTAGAAGAACTTACAAGAGCATAATTTCTTATCATTGATGATAAGAAGTATTTCGTTCTTTTAGAAAATAGAATAAAAAGGTTTTAAACACATGCTTTAAAATCAAAATATTTTTTTCACTCATTTGTAAAGAGTCAAAGTCTAGTCATTATTTGAACAAGGTTAATTATTTTAATTAATAATAATTGAACAAGGTACACATTGTTGTACAACTGTCATATAAGACAAGTAAGTACAACTTGATTATTTTAAACTTTAACTCTAATTTCACTGATTATTTGCATATTTTTCTGTTATATATTTGATATCAAATGTAAAGATGGCGTCCAAAGGAGTGGTAACTGTCATCGAAGTCCAGAGTAATGGCAAATACAAACTCAATGAAGAAGTCTTGACATCAATTGTGTCAGAAGTAAAAGAGTGTCAAAACTTTGCTCTCATTTCCATTAAAGAGTCGAATCAATTGGAGAAAGAAGTGATACTCAACTGTTTGACAAACTTCTTGGACAGTAATAAAAGGAATGTTTGGCCCGAAAAGAGACATAAACTCATTAATGTTTGGTCTGAAAGGGAAGACAATAAGAATCCGTCAGTTCGGATGTGGTCTAAACCCTTTGTTTTGAGAGGTGACGACCTTGATGGAGTTTCGCAAAACACTGCTCTTTTTCTGGTGGACTCAACTCAAGTGTTCGCACAGAATGAGTCTTCAAATACTAAATTAGTCGATGATATCATTGATTTATTTCGTGTCATATCGTCAACAGTTTTATATCTAAAAAGTGGACAAATTGTGGTATTTTAAGAAATTATCTATGAGTTAGACCTTTACTAATATGTTTGTAAAACTGATCTAGGCAGAAGAACAACAGACCTTAAAAAATTTAATGGAAAAGAATATAAACAAAAACTTTGGCACAGAATCGTTTGAAGAACTCATTTATTTGGTCCTCGATTGGGACACAAACAAAAAGTTTAATGAAAAACACTATTTGTTTGGCACTAATGGTGGCCAAAGTTATTTAAAAGAAATTTTCAAAGTCAATTTCAACCATTGTTTGACTCAAACCAAATGCTGTTTATTGCCGTCAATTGGAGTCGACATCAGAAACAAAAAGTTGTCTTTTGATAAATTCAATGAAGACTTTATTATAGAGTTTTCAAAACTCATTAAACTTAAACTCTTTAATATCGATGAAATGCAAACCAAAATGAAAGCGGACTCTGAAGGCGAGTGTTTATCACCCAATCAATTGTTAGACCTCTTCCGCTATTCTGTTAAGCGATTGAATGAAGAACTCGAAGTTAACGCAACAGTAGAACCAAATATGATTTATTCAAATGAACAATTCGAAGAACTCTTAATTAGAAGATCAGAGAGTGTCAGGTCATCCGCATCTATAATAATCATAGAAGAAGAGGAAAACAAAGATGAAGATCAACTCTTGGATTGGGTGACTATTGATGAGAAGAGTGTCCGCTCGAATTCATTAGTAAATGAAGAATCGATAAAAGACAATACAATAGAAGAAGAGAAGAGAAGTATTTTGGAATCACAATATGAACCTGATACATATCTTGGACTCACTACTCAACAGAAAACTAATGAGCAAAACTCCAATGAATGGATGACAGACGACGAACAGCCAACTCTTCGCTTCAACTCATGGATGACTGAAATGTCAGAACACAACACTAAAGAAGAGGAAGAGAATAAAATACAGAACTCAACAAATGGTTTCTATTCTATGACCAGTTCTCAAACGAGTGATACTAAAACTGATGATCAAAACATCTCTGATATATTGAGAACTACTGACCCGAAAACTATTATCGAATCAGATTTTATTTTTAATCAGTCGGTGAACAGCACTTCATATATAGACGGACTCTCTAGAAAACCTTCTACTAAAAACGAACGAGGTTATATTAGTGTATATGACCATACAAAAATTGCCGAATCAAAGGATTTATCGGATGAGTCTAATGAATCAATGGAGAGTATAGAAGTGACTCTTCAAAAGTATCAGGTTAGTATATAAAGGTATTTTTGAATAAAAGCTAAAATTATTTTTATTTTCAGAACTTATACTCCCAACAAATGAAGTCTTTTATTGAAACATCAAATTATATAACAAATAGTGAGTTGAATGACAAACACAACACTGTTTTCAGAGAAATTCAAAAAAACGTTGATAAGAATCTATTGTTTGTTGAGAAAACGAAAACTTTTTATAAATTCAATAAATTATTGGAATCGAGACTCGACTCACATTTTTCAGTATTTTTAGAAGAAATCCAACAAAAAAGGAAAAATTTTATCCAAAAAAAATCAGACAAAACTATCGATTATTTTTGCAAGTTATTGAATGAAAAACTTCGTATAGACTATTTTAAGACTTTTACTGAATTAAAAAATGATCTACAAGAATGTGAAACTGAACTTTCAATGAATTTTAACAAGATCGTAAAAGAAAAGGATCAGTTTAAATATGAATTTATCAAAACAATTATATTTAACAATGTAATTTTTATTTCACTTAATCAATTATTAATTATTTACCTTGTTTAGATTAACAAAAGGTTGGACGAATGTAGAGATAATTACAAGAAACTAATGACTAATAGATTGACTAATCAAATGAAAGAGTCTCGTGACTTTGCTGTTGAAAATTACAAGGATACAATCGTGGAAATCATTTTAGAGAGAAAATTCCATTCCATTCAAGAATTTCATGAACTTCTCGAAGGAATGTCTGAAGAGATTGGCAAACAATTTGACAACAAATTTAATATAAGCGATGGATTCCTCGATAATTTTCTTAAGATGAGAGAAGAACTTTGGGAAGAACTCTATATATTTAATGAAGAACTCTATAAAGATTATATTTTTGACCAGAATTTTGAGAAGTATTTCAATCATTCCGTTGAAGAATACGATAAAACAATGAAATGTTTGATTGAATCAAAAATTAAGTCACAATTAAACGAAAATATTTTTGAACTTAAGATAACTGAAGCGGAATTAACTCAATATCACATTAAAGGAAAGGATAGAATTTTTGAGATAATGAATAAAGTGTATGGAATGGATGAAATAAAACATAAATTCAATAATAGCTTTCAAACTAAATTTGATGAAGAATTAAAGGAAAAGTTTGATATATATAAAAATGTTGTCAAAAGTGTGGAAAACTATTTGAATGACTGGATTAAAGAATTTACAACAAATAGTTTTATTAAAGATATTGTATATCAAAATCAATGTATAATTAATAAGAGAAAATATATGTTTAATATCTGGAAACCATTCGTTAAAGAATATTCTGTAAACCTTTTCGGTATTATTTATTCAGAAATAGAACGAAGAAATCAAACCAAAAGAGATAATATTCAAGAAAAATATAACACTCTTTTTACAGATTCTACTCAATTATATGAAAAATATATGCGAATGAGTATTGAAGAGAAATTTAAACTCCCTTTCATAAATATTGACATAAATGTTATTAATAATAACTGCAGTTACAAAGCTTTTGAATACTTCAAACAACACATCAAGTTTTTTGATAATACAAATACTTTCAAAAATGAGTTTGAATTAAAACTATCGAAACAATTGAACACAAAAATGGCTAAATTTGAAAGCGCTTTGAATCTTATCAGAGACTACAGAAACAATTGGATCAAACATTTGAATGAAAACGGATTTATATCAGGAAATGTTATGAATGAAAGGAATGAAAAGATTTTATTAAATATAAAAGAAAGAAAAAGTGGTGACAAAGAACTCGACTCTATTGTTGAGACATATTTAAAGACAATATTTGAAGAATTATTCGAAAATAATAATAAAATTCAAAAGAAAGAGAAAACTATTTCTGAAGAGATCTTAATGTTTGCGTCGGAAAGATTTGAGCAAATCTTTGAACAAAAGTTAAGATCAGATTTTTATACCCGAATAGATGTGAACCAAATGTTTGAAAGACTTATGAAATACACTTTAGATTCAGTTATAAAGAGATGTGATTTCAATGAATATCAAAAGGATTTGGAGGAGAATTGTGTGAAATTAATTGAAGAGAGACTCAGACAGTATTTTACCCAAACATTTGAAAAATACTCACAGAATACCGTTTGTGTTAAAAATATTATCAAACAATCGGTTGATTCTTCTATTACTTCATATGAGAGTCAAATGCAAAGCATTATATTATCAGTAAATGAACTTAAAGTAAATGATTTTCAAAAACTGAATAACTTGACTAAAAAACAATTAAATATTAATTTCGTTAAACAAATGGAAGTCATTTTAGAAAAGAAGTATTTTTCTGAAGACTTCTATAATAAACTGGTGTCAGACTATATAAAAGAAATCATTGAAAAATGTAATATAAAAGAGGAGTATTTCTTAAAATTTGTTCGAAAAAATTCGCCAAAAGAGGTATCAATTGGTATATATTTCGGTCGACATAACATACATTTCCTTCCCTATGAAAATGGATGCGTTACTCAATTTAATGAAATTGATTTCAAACCGAATTGTATTTCGTTCGGAGAAAAAATAAGGGTCGGATCTGAGGCTTATCAATATTGTCGAGAAACAAATAGCCCTCACATTGACTTCGATTTGAAAACTCTTTTAGGGAAGACTACACTCAATACAAATGAAAAGAATTTAATTCCTTTTCATATGGATTATGAAATGAAATTTATTTGTAGATATAATGCAGAAGTTCAAGCATTATGTGTCGAGTCTTTAATTGCATATCAAGTGTTGGACATTAAAACTATTGTCGAAAACAAATGTAATGCTCTGGTAAAGAGCGGTGTGTTCACAGTTCCGACACATTTTAATATAAAACAGAGGAATGCAATGAAAGACATCGCAAATATCGCGGGATTTGATTCCGTGGAAATACTGACAGAAATAACTTCGGCCGCAATCGCTTATATTAATGATAAGAGAAGTAATGTCACAGGAATTCCCACAAATATCTTATTTATTGCAATGAATGATAACAAATGTGACGCAGCATTCGTTGAGATCAGCCACAACCGAATCAATTATAAAACTCATTTTAAACATGACTTTTCTGCAGAAGAGATCTCTGATATAATATATTCGAGAGGAATACAAAAGAATTATTATGAAACAATAAAGAAATCATTTATAGTCATAACCGATGATATTTTGGACAAAAATCTTTTTAAACGACAAATTGCCAAAAATGTGAAAAGAATTGTAATCATTGGCTCATCTGAACTGATTCCAGACCTCAAATATTACATCAGAAACAACAGAAAATATATGGATAATATTATCTATGATTGCGATCCCATTGAGATGATAGTCAAGGGATCAGTACTTTATGGCAATCAATACTTCCGTAGAGTAGATATAACCGAAGTATCACTTTATGATATGAAATACAGGATTAAATTGCCTTATTCAAAATCTGATTTACTTGAGTTAATTAATAAAAACATGTCTTTCCCCATAATTACAGATTATTCACTGGGAAAAATTACTGATAATACAATTTACCCTGTTACTGTTGAAATTTTCCAAGAGATTAATAATACTCTCATAAAAGTCGATTGTTTTCAAGTTTTTCCTGAAAATAATTTGTATAAAAAGCCATTCCCTTCTTATAATCCTAAAGTAATAATTCGTGTCAACTCTTTGGGTGATGTCTTTGTTGAATCGATGACTATTCCATCGAATATCAAAACTAAATTAAATTTTAAAGTAATTCAAAAGAGAATTGGTATCACCCAAAATGATATACTTGTAGAAAAACAATTTTTACAGAAATTACTGAAGAAAGTGCCGACACCTGAGCCTCAATCTCAAACAAAGTCTCAAAACAAACCCAATTACACCCTCCGAACAGTTAATAAGCCAACAGTCGATTTACAACTGGAAGACAAAAGAAAACAATTGGAAGAATATCTCTAATTAGTTGAGGAAAGAATGAATAAATGCAAACAATGAGTAAAACTTTGAGAAACAAATAGAAGAGTCCCGGAATGCCATCACATCTAATGAGTCGACACTCAATAAACTTATGGATCAGAAAAAGTTTTTGGAGAGAATTATGGAAAAAACCGAACGTTTTGTTAAATGATAATTAAATAAATACTTTAATATTAAATAGAAAAAATCAAAATTATTTGAAGTATTAAATGATTTAAAACATTTAATTTGTCTTTTTATATGACTTAAACCTTTATTTTTAAAACAGTTCATTTGTAATAATATTGAATGTAATAATTCTTTAATTGAGTAATAAATTATTCGATAAATTACCATGGTTACTTTTATATATTATCTTATAATTTTAGTTTTATTTATTGCAAAATATATTAATCTTTTAATTAATAAATAAATCATTAATTAAATTTAAAATAGTATTAAAACTATTTTTAATTTATAACTAATTATTATTTCTATAAAACTAATGTTTTTAATTCACAGCTTTTTGTATGACATTTTTGTAGGATTTTTGTAATTTTTTGTTTAGTAAACAGAAATTGTTTAATAAGTTTATCAGTAAAATATGAGTCAAATGTTTAGATAACAACATAACTAAAACTAAATACTAGTTATAGTTTTAGAGTATATTAACAAAACAATAATAATAAATATTTATCAATTTGTCAATTTGTCAATTTGTTTAATCTAGTTATTTGTTTTGGGAAGTTAATTTTTAAAACATCAAGAACAGATATTTAAGGCAAAGCTAATTGAAATAAAAGTTTTAATTAAAATTTTGTGAGTAAGTATAGTAAAAGTCATTTGTTTATTCTAATAAAAATCATGCAAGACCACATCACCAAGCTCACTTTTTTAAAATTTTTGATGAAAATGTGAGTTAAAAAAGTTTACGCAAAAGTTATTAAATAAATTATTTAAAATAATTGTTTTTCTGTTTATTGAATTATCATGGTCAATTAGATGAAGAATATTTAAGTGCATGTTTTATTTAAACCTGAAATAGAATATTTTGAAAATGAATATGTCATCAAGATAGTTTGTTGGAAAGCATTGTTTAGCACTTTTAAAAAGTGAACTAGTTTATTTATTGGGGTTATGAGCAATATTAGTTGTATTTTGAGATCTAGTGTTTTATTTTTATCAAGGTTAATTAGCTTAATACTAATGGAGAGTAGGTTTGGTTTATCCATAGTTATCGATATAATTCATGTGTGGTTTCAATGGAAGTATTATATAATAGGAATTAATAGTCTATTTTTTATCGTAGAATAAATACTTATTTAAGACTTATCTGAATTATACGGTTTATCAGACACTCAGTATTTTAGAGATTCTAGAAGAACTTACAAGAACATTATTTCTTATCATTGATGATAAGAAGTATTTCACTCTTTTTGAATCGAATGAAACGGTTTTAAACATTTACTTTAAAATCAAAATATTTTTTTTCACTCATTTGTAATTAGTCAAAGTCCAGTCATTATTTGAACAAGGTTAATTATTTTAATTAATAATAATTGAACAAGGCACAACTTGTTGTGAACTTGTCATGTAATATAAGTAAGTTTAACTTGGTTATTTTCTACATTTACTCCAATTTCACTGATTATTTGCATTTTCTTTGTTTTATTGTTGATAGCAAATGTAAAGATGGCGTCTAAAGAAGTGGTGACTGTCATCGAAGTCCAGAGTAATGGCAAATATAAACTCAAAGAAGAGGAAGAACTCTTAGATTGGTTCACTATTGATGAGAAGAGTGTCCCTTCTATATCATTAGAAATTGAAGAATCGATAAAAAACAATACTATTGAAGAGAAAAAGACAAATAGTTTGGAAACAGAAAATGAACTTGATATAAGTTCTGTGCTTATTCCTCAAACAAGTGAATCCAATTTTGAAGAGCAAAACTCTATTGAATGGATGACAGACGACGAAGAGATAACTCTTCGCTCGGATTCATTGAGGTCTGAATTGTCGGAACACAAAACTAACCAAGAGAAAAAAATAGAAGTCAGGACTACACAAATGTTTCTCATTCTCTGATATGTTCTCAAACGAGTGATACTAAAACTGAAGATCAAAACATCACTTATACATGTCTTAATTCTCAACAGAAACATTTAAGTCAAAAGGAAAATATTTTAACCGATGAAATATTTGTCAGAATTGGAGATAAAACACAAAACAAATCCAAAGTCAAGGGTTACGAAAGTGATGAAAAAGGAAAATCAGATGCTTTTCAAATAAAGGAAAAGAATTTCAAAGTTTTCAGTTCTAATCTCTTAAATAACAAAACAACTCCGGATTCAAAAGACAATCTAGAATTGAATGTTCAAAAGTATCAGGTTAAACTATTATTATTTGTTATTTTTTTGATTTTTTAATTTATATTTACAGAACTCATACACCGCTTATATGAAGTCATTTATTCAAACATCAAATTATATAACAAGTGATGAATTGAATGATAAACACAAAACTATGTTCAGAGAAATTCAAGAAAATATTAAATTAATATTCGGTAAAAACACTGAAACTGTAGAGGAATTGAATAAATTACTGGATTCGAGACTCGAATTAATTCTATCAAAATTTTTAAAACAAATCCAACAGAAAAAGGAAAGTTTTATCAAAGAAAAATCAAACGAAACTATTGGTTGGTTTTATCAGTTAATGGATGAAAAACTTTGTTCTCAAGACATGAAAACCTTTAATGAATTGAGAAATGCTTTACAAGAATGTGAAGATGAAATATCAACGAATTTTAACAAGATCATAAAAGAAAAAGATCAGTTTAAATATGAAATTATCAAAACAATTATATTTAATAATGTAATTGTATTTCATTTAAACAATTCATGAATTCTTTAACTTTAGGCATCTTATGACAGGTCCCTGACTCGAATATATTTCAAAACAGCATGGTATTTTATCTAGATTATAGGCCACCCTTTATAAAAAAAACTGAAAAATATGCCCTGGCGTCTAAAGTTAGAGAATTCTGTATTAATTGTAAATTATTTACCTTGATTAGATTAGTAAAAGTTTAGAAGAATGCAGAGATGATTATAAGAAAGGACTAATTATTCGACGGACTAATCAAATGAAAGAATTTCGAGACTTTGCTATTAGAGAATACAAGAATAAAAGCGAGAAAATAATTTTAGAGATGAAATTCAATTCAGAACAAGAATTTCATGAACTTCTCGAAGGAATGTCTGAAGGGTTTCGCAAACAATTTGATCACAAATTTAATATAAGCGATGGATTCCTCGATAATTATCTTAAGATAAGAGGAGAGCTTTGGGTCGAACTGATTAAAGTTAATGAAGAACTCTATAAAGACTATAGTTTTCTCGAGAATTTTGAGAAGTATTTCAATCAATCCGTTGAAGAATACGATAAAACAATGAAACGTTTGATTGAATCAAATATTTAGTCACAAATAAAGGGAAATATATTTGAGTTTAAGATAACTGAAGCGGAATTGACTGCATATCATATTAAAGGAAAGGACAGTATTTTTGGGTTAATGGATAAGAAGTATGAAATCAATGAAAGAAGACATAAATTCAATGATAAGTTTTAAAATAAATTCGATGAAGTATTAAATGAAAAGTTTGAAAATTACAAGAAAATAGTGAAAAGTGTTGAAAACTATTTGAATGATTGGAATAAGGAATTC
>JAQIXI010001167.1:0-15192 GCA_034700165.1 Galumnidae sp. Gr-Ori-00277 | reverse complement strand
TCCAATTTTAACCTTATTGGTGGGTATACTTTTCAATTACTAACTTGTTCAAGCGCACATTTCAAATATTCCTATCCTAAGTTAAAACCCTTTAAATATGTGTTTTTTCGTATGGATCATAGCTCTGATTCATAACTTATTGAATTGTGATCTGAATCTCATTTGATTTGATATTATTTTTTAATTAAGAAAATGTTTTTATATTAAATAAATTTATTTTAATATTTTATTAAAAATATTAAGAAATATTTAATTAATATTTTAGTAAAAATTAATTTATTATAAATTGTTTTTAATAACAAAAATAAATTATATTCATTGTGATTGTGATCGACATATAGTAGTTCTCTATACGGATGATAATAATATGGTATTTATTGGCGAAAATTACAATGAAATCGAAGTAAAAGTTTACAATACTTTAATAAAAATCAATGAATGACTAAGAAGCACGGCCTGGATACCAAGAAACTCGTATCAAAATGAGCTTGGTATCATTTTAAAGCTTATTTCAAGTAGATTCTAAAATTAAAATTTTAGCTGCTAATGACCAGTCTCTTTTTAATTATAATTAATTTAAAATTTATATTTAAAGCATTAAAAATTATTAAGAAATGGACTAATGATTCAAGCATTCAAATATATCAGGATAATTATGAGTAGGCTTTAAATGTCTAAAACCTATTATTCATATATTTGTTTATAGTATTAATAAAAATTGATTTTTTGAATACTTTTATAGTAAATATAATTTTAATGAATAAAATATTTTGAGCCTCAATTTTAAACTCCTGATTATTTTTTAAACAATAGTAAATGTCATATCTATTCATTCAGTTTACAATATAAATCTTTAGTCATTCAATTCTTGTTAGATTTTAAAGCTTTAAATATAAATTTTAAATTAATTATAATTAAAAAGAGACTGGTCATTAGCAGCTGAAATTTTAATATTAAAATCTACTTGAATTAAGCTTTGAAATGATGCCCAACTCATTTTGATGTGAGTTTCTTGGTATCCAGGCCGTGCTTCTAAGAGATACTATTATTATAATACATTACTTCTTAAATAACTTTTTGAAACTTTAATTTCACAAAAATGAAAAAAATATTGTGAAATAAATAAAATTTGAATACGAGCTGAAAAATTGCCAAGGTACAATTATTTTTATATTTGATATTTCATTATTTTTCAATATTTCTAAAATAAAAATACCCTTAAACTTATGGACCTTTTACTGGATCTTTAACTCGATTACAGATTTGAAAAATTGGAAATAAAATGAAATGAATCGACAAAATTATTAAAGGTTTTGATAGAACACAAATTTTAATTAAAAATATTAATATTTTGTCTGAAAGTAATTTTGAGTTTTGAAAACATTTATTAAATTAATTTTTTAGAGTAATATACATAAAATATTTTCTATATTTATTTGCTGGATACTTCTCAGAGTTACTTATCATCCATATAATAGTACCAAGGTTATTTGCAAGTAAAATAAATGGATAAAATCTGAAGCTATAATTTCTTTGATCGCATACTTAAACCATTTCATTGAATAATGAATTGAAACGAAAAAAATGATAATCATTTTAATGATATTTAATGTATGGAATTAGCTTTGATTTGATGGAAGGAAAGGGATGTAACTGGAAATCACTGGTCTTTTCCTGATTTGTGAGGCTTTCAAAACTAGTTTTTTTCGTAATGCGATTCTTTTTGTTGCCGTTTCAGAGACTTATTGCAGTGAATGCATTTATTTCACAACATTTGCATACATTTTCAGATAAAACTTTTGCACAGAATTTAAGTATGAACTCAAGGATTCTGTTTGTAATATAAGAAATAGGATAACAAGTGCTGGCGTTAGTCTTCTTTCAACTTTAGACACAAATTTGTGATCTAATGATATAATGTAGGCCTCACTCAATAAGATCTAAGTTTTTGATTATTTCAAAGATTATTCACTAATTTTGAATAAATATTAAATACGATTCGGAACTCCGACTAAATAATTCTTTAGAACTTTAAAAGTAATAACTAATTTGTTTTAAAATCTTTTAATAATTACCAAAAGTAAAGTTTTGTTTCAAAATTCAAAATAATTTGTTTAAGAATATAATGATTTGAAAAAATAAACTCAAGAATTTTAAATCAAATTCTATACTCAAAAATTAAGTTTTAATAAATAATGATTTGTATATCTTTTGAATCATTAAATACATTCAAAAGAGAAAGTATTTTATTTAATGAGAGAAATGGCAAATGTTCTACACTTTGGATGTTTGACTCAAAAGTGATATTTGTTTTTAAAAATTATCTTAATTTCATGAAATGTTGAATCACGTGAAGGAATAGTTAGTGTTATGTTATTGTATCAGAAAATTTGATTTAAATATTTTGTTAATATTAAACTAATAAACAAAATATATTACAAAGAATATCATTCAATAAAATTGAAAAATATAATTAAGTTACAAAATATTAGTAAAGTTTTGATTAATTATTAATGATTAAGTAGTAATTAACATGGAAAAATTATTTTCTGTTTTTAGTTAAGGAATTATAATTGTATTTAAATTATCCACAACAATTAATATTTTATAAATATATTTTTAATAAGAATCTATAAATTTTCTTTCAAGCAAATAATAAAACTTAATGTACCTAGCCCATTTCGTCATTCAACCTATAAATTTTTCTTTCCTTTCAAATTAGTTTTATTCAAAGTTTTTTCCACAAATCATTAAAAATTGAAAAATAATTTATCTTTAGTTCTAATTAAGAATAGATTAGATATTAAATGATTACAAAAACTTATTTTTTTGTTAAATGAGTCGATATTTTCTACTTTTATTATTAGTAATACATTTGTTTATAATATTATATATTAGTTATCGAATGATATAACTTATCATTTGTTGAATGAATACAAAGAATAATAGAAAATAATCGGTTATTTGTAGACATGTTTTTCATCAAAATATCATATAATCAAAACATTTGAACCATTGATTAGATATTAAATTATCTTAGAGTAGATGTACTCTAAGATGACACCTGAGGATCGACTTCTTAACTGAAATGAAGATAAGATGACTTAAGAAAAAGAAAGACTCGAATGACTAGAATTTGTGTCAAAAATTGACTCTTAATTTGTTTGAAAGCAAAATATTTTTGACATTTTATTTGAAAAACAAATCCTTCAGTGAATAAACGTTTGGTAAGAGTGGGAACCACTTCAAACTGGATCTGACTTCAATCTAGGAACTCACTTTCAATCAGTTGAGGGAAATTGTCATTCGCTAAACGCGTGTACTCTAAATGTACTCTTAATATAAAACTACTCCATTTGGGGATTGGCTACCAATTGATGGCTTGTTATCAGAGTTTGTGTTTTGACCCATTTTATCATTTATCTCATCTTCACATTACAATACGTGATCCAAATTAATCAACAAAATAACTAAACGGGTGTTACTAAGGCTGTCAACCAATCACTAAATTTCTATTCCATACATACCTTCTATAAATAGAGGGCTCGTCTCTAATGTATCTCATCTTTGAAATAAATATTCTATTAATTGATATTCCATTCAATAAAACAGAATAACTTTTTCAGAAATTTATAATAAATATTCAAATGGACTTCGAAACCATTAAATTGGGTTCTGATTCGGGAAATCCTTTGGAGAAATTGCCAAAAGAATTGACTCTAAAACTACGTAAACGTCATATCGGGTATGAATTCAATCCCTTATTCTAACAGTTTTTATATAACAATGAGATAAAGAATAATTCAAATAGACTTTAATTCTTTACATTTTTAAATATTTCATATTATTATTATTATTATTACTACTATTATTACTATTATTACTACTATTAAATTGTTTTTCATTAATTTCTAATTTATTTTCTAAAAATAAATATTTTGTCAAAATTTATAAAATTATGTCTAAAAAGTGATCAGAAATTTTCCACAAAAGTTTATATTTAACTGATTCTAAAGAAGTTAATAATCCTTTAATTTCAATGTCAGCCTATGTCTCAAAATTTACTTTTTCTTATCCTTTGAGTCCTTCGAAAGCGTTTGTGAGACATCAGATTAGAAATATTATCTGACAATTATATATCATATGATTAGTGATGAATCATCTGATGACTACATTATCGCAATACTATCACGAGTTTTATCGAGAGATTTAAAAATCTTTGTTTATCATTAGAAAACAGATGCTAACTCTTTGCCCCTTTCTTTGTTTCACTCTTTAATCAAAAAGTATGTTTATATGAGTATGGTTATTTTATTTTTAAAAATGAAAGATTATTCAATTTGTTATAAAGTTCATTGAAAAACAAATAAAAATTTTATTAACAAATAGAAATAATTTAGTACTTTTTTGGTATTCGTGTGGACACAGATTTAAGAGTAATTGTTTATCTTAAATAGAAATAAGATTTTTTTTAAATTTCCATTACTAAAAAGAGACAAGGTATTTCGTAATTTCCTCTTTAGAATTTTAAAAGGGTTACTTTTCCTTAATCTCTCATTTCAATAGAATTTTTTTAATTTCGAATTAAAATAAACAGTATTTTTAGCCC
This sequence comes from Galumnidae sp. Gr-Ori-00277, assembly GCA_034700165.1. Taxonomy (NCBI): domain Eukaryota; kingdom Metazoa; phylum Arthropoda; class Arachnida; order Sarcoptiformes; family Galumnidae; species Galumnidae sp. Gr-Ori-00277. The sequence continues at coordinate 10,583 of JAQIXI010001167.1, read as the reverse complement.
TTAAAAGGAGTTTTGATTCAAAACTTTTTACCAAAACTTTATATTAAAAATTTTAGTTTAAAATATTTGAATACATCTGAAAATTGAATTGCAAGAACAAATTATTAAGTTATTTATTAATATTATTAATTGTTTGATAACACAATAATGAGAAATATAAGACTAAAATGTGATAGTTGCTTTTTTTGAAATCTTTTACCAAAGTTAGTGTTATGTCTTTAAAGTCGAGTCATAACCAGAAAATTCTTTTAAGATTTGATTTATTTGAATAAAAAGCAAATAAAAGATACGAAACTATGAAATCGACAAAAGCTTTAATCAATTGTTTATTTATTTAAATCAGAGGTTCAGTGACTCTGTTTTTCAAACAAAGTCCACTTAAGATTGTCAGAGGAGAGGGTCAGTACATGTATGATGAAGAGGGCAATCAATATTTGGATTGCATTAATAATGTGGCGCACGTCGGACACTGTCATCCACATGTGGTTAAGTCCGGTGCTGAGCAAATGGCACTGATTTCAACGAACAGTCGTTTCCTTCACGACAATCTCGTTATTTACGCCAAAAGACTGACCTCTTATTTTCCTAAAAAACTTTCCGTTTGTTATTTCGTAAATTCCGGGTATTTTACAAATGAATTAACGAAAAGAAATTTTAAACTCTTTTTCTAATTATTAGTTCCGAAGCAAATGATTTGGCCATTCGTTTGGCGCGTTGTTATACTAAAAACAAAGATATCATTACTTTGGACAGGTATTCATAATTGATTTCACATAAACTAACAAACAAAATAGTGCATACCATGGTCATCTAACAACAACAATAGCGATATCCCCCTACAAGTTTAAAAAGATAAATGGCGGCAAAAAGAAGTCTTGGGTTCATGTGGTATATAATCTGATCTAATGCTAACCATTGAATTCTAAACCAATGTATTAAAGGCACCATTACCTTGCTCATATCGTGGCAAATATACAAATGACAAATATTCTGTTACCGAAATCGGAGAACTTTATGCAAAAGAAGTGCAGAATATTATAAACAACGCCCACAACTCCGGACGAAAAATCGCTGCATTTATTGCAGAATCAATGATCAGTTGTGGCGGACAACTCGTTTTGCCCCACAATTTCTTGAAGACTGCCTACAAGTAAAGCATTTTATTCGCTAATTCGAGCCTTTAGTTAAAAATGGCTTAAAATAGGTTTGTGCGCGAATCGGGTGGTGTTTGCATCGCTGATGAAGTTCAGGTTGGCTTCGGCCGAACCGGACATATGTGGGCTTTTGAAACACAAGATGTTATTCCAGATATCGTTACTATTGGCAAACCTATAGGAAACGGACACCCGATTGCATGTGTTGTGACGACACCAGAAATTGCTAATAGTTTCGAAAAAATTGGAACCGAATATTTCAATACCGTATGTATTACTCATTCTCTCAAATATTGACTATAACTGACTGTTTGGAGAAAATAAAACTATTTATTTGATTTATTTGACAGTTTGGGGGAAATCCCGTTTCGTTAGCCGTCGCGAACGCAGTTTTAGATGTGATTGAAAGCGAAGATCTGATACAAAAAGCAATAAAAGTGGGAAATTACCTCAAAAGTGGTTTAATTTCACTGATGGAGAGCTATCATATTATTGGTGACATTAGAGGAGAGGGTCTATTTCTTGGTATTGAATTAGTAATGAATCGAGAAACAAAGGAACCAGCAACTCTTTTGGCTGAGTATATTGTCAGTCGTTTTAAGGATGAGAAGATCTTAATGAGTACTGAAGGCAAATACGGAAATGTACTCAAATTCAAACCTCCGATGGTTTTCACAACAGAAAACGCCGAACATCTCTTACAAGTGTTGGCCAATATTTTCAAAGAAATCTACGCCGAAGACAACTCTCTTTTGTCTTCTCGTTCTTTAAATGCGAGTTATGAGTCACTGAATTCATTAACTGAAAGTCTGGGCATTAATTCAGATGAGGAACAGAACTTTGAGTCGAGTGAAGGGTTGAGTTCTTAAAATCATTTTGCATTTACTCTCAATTTTTTACATTTTATTGTGAAAATCATTATTTGATTCTATGAATCGTTTTATTCTTTTATTGAAATTGAATAAAATAAGTGCCACAAAAGAAATACTCACAAAAGCATTACATAAAATAATCCATTTTTTCAATATTTTTGTGTAAAACTTAATGTATTTCTAATGTCTTTATTTTTGATTAAATTTAAAGTAAATTAAAAACTAATGATTGTATTCAAAATCTAATCTTTAAATCAATTGTTTTGATGTTTTGAATAAACTCAAAGTAAAGGCGAATAAAACAATTTCTAAGTCTAAGCCTCCAAATCGAAGCCCATTCCCAACTTGTGTCCGCCCTGATTGAAATTCTTGCCGTCAATCATAGCTGAAAGGGTCAAAGATATTCCGGGTCGGAGTTTGTGTGTAAACGCCAGACCTATTTGTGACGCATTGTTTACTTTCGCCTAAAAATCAATGAAAACATTATTTAATTTTAAATAAAACAAAATTAAGGCTCACTTTTAGGGAAGAATCGGAATCTATTTTGTAAATGCATCCCAACCCAAATCGGGTGGTATTGTTGCCCGAAGTCCAGGCAAGGTTTATACCTGACTCCAATTGACTGTTCACTTTCTGATAGACAGAACCCGTGAATTCCTGTCCGTCATTACTGTTATATTATATTAAAAGGAATTGAATTCTAATTTCATTGGAATTACTATTGAATTCATACACATTTGTGTGGAGAACAAAGTCTCCCGCCTGATATCCCACTGCAAAATTGGTCTTGGTCAATTTACTTTGTTGTGGGTCAAACGAAAGTTGTGCGCCGGCTAACCAGCCCTGGTGACTGTAATTAACATAAATTAGTCTTAAATATTCATTATGTTTTAGCAGTCATTTGTCTCAGAGTTTATGCAAATCAATGATAATTGAAAATAAATGATACAAAACCTGAGACTCGACGGACTTCAGGTAAGCATTAATTAAGAATAAAATTAATTCAAAGAATAAATTCATTATTTGTCTAATCATTGAAAAGAAGCGGAGTTTAAGGTCTATACAAATGGCAGTCAAATGGAGGCAAACAATACCCCAAAACAGCGGATCCGTGAAAGAGAGCGCCGCCGTAATCGAAGTCAATGTCTGCGTTGGCATTAAAGTGATCGGCCTTTAGGGCTGACTTAATAGTTCCGGCCTTTTTGCCCGATTGCGGCGCAAAGTTCGCATTAAACGCCAATTTCGACCCTTTGATCAGTTGGTCTTCGAGAGACACTTCTGTGGCCAAAGTGTTGTCAGTATTCCACTTCTCCTTAAGAGTGAACCCCCACTCCCGGAAGTAGTATTTGGTCTCCAGAGAGGCGTTCACTCTTCCGGTGTCGTTATTGGAAGTGCCATTCACTGTGAACTCGACCCCCGCCGGCGTTCGTGTCTTTACATCCAATTTAATTAATCCGAAGTCTATTAGAGTTAACGAAAGGTTAGTCGTTATCTGTTGTGAGTCTCTCTTCTGGTGAAACCCAATTCTTAAGCAATTGGTCTTACGATAGTTCTTAGAGAAGAGGTCCCGGGCCTGTTTGCCTAAGTCTGCGTAAGTGGGCGGTGCCATTGAGTCCTCAAGAGTTGATCCAATTTAGAAATACTTTATTATTGACTGTCAATGACTGTCCTCTAAACGTGAATATGGGCTCCGGTTTGGGTTCTCTTTGTGGGTAACGTATGACGCAAGCGCTCAGTCACTGACTTACCATTAAAAACATTTTACCAAAACTTACGTCACTTTCTATGCCATCACTTCATTCACTTCAGAGTAAAGGGTTTCCAAAGGATTTTTATTTCCAGACGTAAGTAATACTGAAACGCTTCGTCATATGATGTGATTTCTTAGTGATTCACAAACTTTGTTACGAAAAACAAAATTAGTGGTCATTTCTTCGGTCCCTTTCCTTCTGTCCTTTCATTAGGAAAAATATTGTTTTTAATATTTTTTGGTAACATTTTATTTGTAAGTTTGAAATAGTTTGCGATGACGTCATTCAACACAATATTGAGTTTTAAAAAGAAAAATAATTTTTATATTTTTGGAGTAAAACTATTTTTATTGTTTTATTTTATTTGATTTCAATTTAAAGTCTAAAACATTAAAACTTGAGTTTTAGAGACTTTCTATTAAATGAACAAAAAGTGCGAACAAATACTTTAATATTGTTTTGATTATGAGTTTAAAGTTCACGACTTTCTATATTTTCAAATGAAAACCGCATTTAAAACATTAAAACATTAAACGTTTCACTGATTTTTCTCATTATTTTGTCATAAATTCAAAGTATTTTCAATTATTTTAAAGTTTTCTCTATTTGTGTGAAATGTATATAATTTTATATTTGACCCAAAATTCTCAGTATTTGTTAAATTCTCTGAAAATTTAACTCATTTTTTATGAAAAACTCAATGTTTCCGTTCTTTTGACTAATTTATTGTTTAAGTAATAAATGGATAAACCAGTGATTGAATGGTCACCACAAGATGTGTCCCTTTGGCTTAAGAAGAATGGGTTCGAGCAATACGTTAAGCAATTCCGCGACGAACACAAAATGGACGGAAAATGTTTACTCACATTAACTGAAGACGATCTGAAAAGTCCTCCACTTTTAATACGAGTGTTGGGAGACATCAAACGATTAGGAATTGAATTGAGAGCTCTTCAGGAGTCGAACTCAGATTTAGTGGTGAATCTAATGAGTCGACCCCTTTTCCTGTCGTTTGACTCTAACCGACAAACTTTTCGAATGAATTGTTTGAACGACAAATACCTGAATAATAGACATCACATAAACTCAAACTTCAATTATTTGCAAAATATTGACTCAAATAGCGATGACTCGAGTCATGAAAATGGATCGGAATTTAATGAAGAGATTAAACCCGAGGCGTGGAAAGCGTTGTTAGCAATGCTTTACTTCTTTACCGCCACTTGGATTACAGCTATTGTGATGGTGATTGTCCATGATAGAGTTCCAGATATGCAGACTTATCCTCCTCTACCGGATATGATTTTGGATAACATACCACTAATTCCCTGGGCTTTCAGTATGTGTGAAGTTTGTGGTCTCATTCTTTTCCTTATTTGGATCTCAATTCTGACATTCCATAAACACCGGTAAACATCTCTTCACCTAATCTTCAATTTGTATTTTATTAAAATTTGTCTTTTGGTCAACAGATTCATACTTTTGAGGCGAATGTTCTCACTATTTGGATCTGTATTCTTCCTGCGATGCGTAACCATGTTAATAACTTCTCTGTCAGTACCGGGACGTCATCTCCAGTGCAAAGCCAGAGTAAGAGTTCGTTATTTAATCTTATATTTTATTTTATTTTAATAATTGAGTCTTGACTTTAGCCGTACGGCAATTGGTTCGAACGACTTCATCAGGCGTTCAATATATGGTACGGCGGAGGGATGTCTATTCAAGGGGTTCGCACTTGTGGTGATTATATGTTTTCGGGACATACCGTTGTATTAACTCTTCTCAACTTTTTCATCACTGAATGTAAGATAAAATTGAATAAAAAATGTGTTGACCTGAAAATACGTTAAAATGTTCATCAGATACACCGACGAGTCTATATTTGGTGCACACCCTCTCGTGGGTTCTCAATCTATTCGGCATTTTCTTCATTCTGGCCGCTCACGAACACTACTCAATAGATGTGTTCATAGCTTTCTATATATCGACGCGTCTATTCCTTTATTACCACACTTTGGCTAATAATCAGGCCTTACATCAAAGCGATCGAAAACGAACCCGAATATGGTTTCCATTATTTTATTTCTTTGAGTCAGGAGTTCACAGAATTGTGCCGAACATATTTGAATACCCCTTTTGTGGCCATAATCTAAAGAAATGGATGTCCAGACATTATCTTAACCTCTTTGACAAAACAAAAAAGTTATAATTTTGTGTAAATCTTTAACTAATTATTTATTTATTTATTTTTAAATTATTGTCAGTTTATTGTAATTTATTGTTAATTTAGGCATAAAATAATAATTTTAAAGTTTAATCATTTTCGTCATCAAATACTAAAACCGGAAAATTGAGAATATTTTCCAGTTTTTTAGCGATCGATAGAATATAGAAGTCGTCTAATCTTTTCCCAATTAATTGTAAACTAATGGGAACTCCGTTTGTGGACAGTTTACAGGGAATACTAACAGCTGGCAGTCCCGCCATATTAACCCCTTGAGTACAATAGTCTTCAATGGAGGCCTGTTGTCGATTATCTTTTTTAATCCAATCAGAATAAAGCGGTGCTTCTGTCAGAGTGACCGGAGTTAACAGGAAATCAACCCTTTCCTTATCAAAGACTTCAATGAAGTCATTAGTTATGAGTCGCCGCACTTTAAGAGCTTTTTTAAAGTATTTGTCGTAATTCTGTCGCAAAAGAAAGTAATTTCCGGCAAATATTCTTCCCTTTACTATATCACTGAAACCCTCTTCACGTGACTTAGAATAGGATTCTTCAACAGAGGATTCATTATTCTGAGCCCTGTGTCCGAACTCAATGCCGTCATAACACGAAAAATTTGAAGAAACTTCAGCACAATTTAGTACAGAATAACATGAATTTGAATATTTAGTGTTTGGGAGCGAAACGTATTGAACTTTTGAGCCAAGATTTGAGAAAAGGTCCGCAACTGATCTCCACGTTTGCAAAACTTCTTCAGACAAAGCGTCGCATTCATACTCTTTTGGTATTCCAACCGTTAATTTAGAGAAATCTATGTTTTCATTGACTGAAGAATTTATCGAATCATCGATTGAAGTGGAATCGAGTGAGTCGTGTCCAGCGATCAGACTTAAGACTGTTATCATGTCATCGACAGAACGGGCCATAACTCCGATCACATCTAATGAATGCGTTAATGGAATTAAACCGAAGCGAGAAATTAAACCATACGTTGGTTTCAAACCAATGATTCCGACTCTTGCGGACGGATTTCTCGTTGAGCCGCCCGTATCTGACGAAAGGGCTGCAAACACACAACCGGACGCCACCGCAACAGCACTGCCTCCAGAACTGCCACCACTTATATACCAATCATTTTGAGGTATATTTTCAAAATCCTTTAATTCATTACTTCTTTTGTCTTTGACTTTGAAATTAAGACCACTTTTCCAGGGATTAATTGTCGGACCAAATATAGAATCGACACAACCGGAACCCATCGCATATTCGTCTAAATTAGTCTTTCCGGCCATAACTGCTCCACTCTTTGCTACCAATCGGTGGACAACCGTTGCGTCAAACGGAGGATAATATTTGGATAACATTTTTGAAGCACAAGAAGTCAATATATTTTTAGTACAAATATTATCCTTAAAAGCAATAGGAATGCCATCTAATAAACTAAGTGGTCGTCCATTTCGGTAGCGGTGGTCAGACTCGAGGGACTGTTTTATTGCCATATCTTTAGTTATATTCACGAAAGCATTCAATTGTTTTGTTTTTTCAATTCTTTGCAAACATTTTTGGCACAAATCATAAGCACTTAATTTACCCGAAATTAACATTTGGTTTATCGACGAAATGCTTTGCGAGAGAAGAGAACTACTCTTCGAGTTTTTATATCCAATTCTTTGCATAATTTTAAAAATTGAAGCGATTTATCATTTATTTTAAATTTAAATCAATTTTGTATTCAAATATATAAACAAGCAAACTTTGATCCAAATTTTTATTCAGAAATTACGTCAAATCAATATTATTTGTATTTTTAAAACTTTTAATTTAAAAGTTTTAAACAAGCAAAAATAACTGATTTAAATATATTGAATTACATATAATTGACAAAATATACTTATTAATTGTTTAGCAATTTATAGTCAATTTTAAATAAAGGACTTTAATGGTCAATGGGAACGACATCCCTTTGAATGGGAAAAGTGTGAGAAAAGCACTAAATTCAAGTCAAAACTTTTTAATAAAAATGATTCAATAATATCGAGACTTTCAATCATTTATTGCATTCAAATAATTAATTCATTCAATAAATTCAAATTAACGGTTAAATTGTCAAAAATCTTCATTTCTATAAGAAATTGTCTTAAAGTATAAAAAATGTCAAAAAATAGTTCAAAAGAAAACAAAAAGAATTCCAATGAAAAGGTCACTAAAGTCAAGTCCAAAGAACCGGACGAAAAGGTCACTAAAGTTAAATCCAAGGGTCCGGACGAAAAGGTCACTAAAGTCAAGTCCAAAGAACCGGACGAAAAGATTACTAAAGTCAAGTCCAAAGGACCGGACGAAAAGGTCACTAAAGTTAAATCCAAAGGACCGGACGAAAAGGTCACTAAAGTTAAATCCAAAGGTCCGGACGAAAAGGTCACTAAAATGAAGTCTAAAGATTCGGATGAAAAGATAACTAAAGTTAAATCAAAAGAACCGGAAGATAAGGTGACTAAAGTCAAGTCGAAAGATTCAATGAAATCTCAGGGCTCACAGACTTCGTTTAAAAGTGTAGGAATGGGTCCTTCGCTGAGAATGACTTCCACTGATATCAGAGAATTGACAAAAGAGTCTCAGGCAGTAAACTTATCAACGGGTGGTCTGACAGCAGAAGGAGGGGCCCCACCCGGAGAGTCAGTATTTGATACGATTGCGTATATAATCTTCTGTCCGGATCACATTAAACTTGCCATAAGTCGAGCGGATAGGGATAATATCCAGTGGTTACCGTTTGTGGCCGCTCCTCCTAACAAGACTTGGAAAGATGCAGCACAGGATGGAGTGTCCATTATCTTCAACAAACAGGACGCAGAATTGGACGCAAAGTTGGGAACAAAGATACCGATCAAAGAAATGCATTGTCTTCATGTGTTTCGGACACAAATGCCATCAAAACAACGATTTATTTGTTTAGTAATAAATTTAGTGATTTTAGCAAAAGAAAAGTCAAATACAAAGAATGGTTTCAAATGTTGTCAAAACACTAAAAGAATAAAATGGTATCCACTAAAAGAAGTGATGAAAGGAAATCTTGAAAATGTTTGGGGACCGGAAGCGCAGGACTTTTCTAAATGTGCAGAAAAAGTGATGCCTACGGGACTGAAAGAGTATAGTTTAGAAAAGGCTTTATATTATGTATCAAAAGATCAGCCAAAGAGTCCAGAAGAAGCTCTTATAAGAGGTATTGGTATCGGAGAGTCTGAAGTGGAGAAACTTTATGACGATTATATCGAACACTGCTTTCCATCGCTTTCGATGTCTTTCTATTCGTTCAGAACTTATATCTCAAAGTATTTGGAGAATTACGACAAAAACGATACGCGATTTCCACTTCTTTATAATGCCTTCAATTATGAGAACAATAATAGTATTAATTTTCATGAATTCCTATTGGGTTTGGCAGTAATGGAACCAAATGCCCCACACCATGAGGCCAGAGTCAAATTTATATTTAGATATTATGATTCCGATATTAACGGAAAGATTAATGAAACGGAACTGAAGAAACTTATTAGAGATATAAGTGTTGGCTCTCCTGACACTCAAATCGAGGAAAAAGTTAAAAACATTTGTAAACAATTGGAAACTAATGATATCGATATCCAAACCTTTTGTAAAGCATTGGCTAATAAAGTGATTAGAGGAACATCGAGTCTATGTCGGGCCCCGAAATCCATTTTAGAGCAAATCACTAAAATGACGACCAGTCGGGCAGAGAAGAAGTCAGAGGTGAAGAAAAAGGCGGGTTTTTTACTACAAAACCGTAGAAATAAAGGCATTTGTTTTGGTTGTCGGGGAAAGAAATATGACTACGGATTGCATTCCATTAAATTAGACACAACTGGAAGATGTGTCGAACCCCGAAGAATATTTGAGCGTAAGATCTGTTTGCGATTGTCTGATATAATATTCTTTTGACTTCACAGCGGATGACTCAACGAAGTCCGATACCATGACTTCACAGAAGTATTCCATTGAGTATACATTCAATACCCGATCGATCGCCCACTCATTCATTGATTTGATTCGAGATTTTAGTCATAAGAAAATTCATGCGAACGACACCAAAGGCTTTATGTCTAACGACAGGGAAGTGCTCTACAATTACTTAATGGCGCTCTCAAATGAATTGGAGAGTTTCTTCGCTTCAGAGGACAGACTCATTAAAGTCAATTCTCCGGCCCTCGTCTTTGGAGATATTTATGGAAATCTCGAGGATCTCTTGACTTTCGAAAAGATGTTATGGCAACCCTTTCCTGTCATATCCGCTCATTATGTGTTTCTAGGCAATTATGTGAACAAGGGCAAATGGGGATTCGAGTGCGCCGTTTATTTGTTGGCACTTAAACTAATCTCTCCCTTGAAATTCATTCTATTGAGGGGTAACCAAGAGTTAAGAGATGCTCAGAACCAAGAGTTTAAGAAGGAGTGCCTCAATAAATATGGAAATGATTTCGGAGATAAGATTTGGGAACGAATGAACTCCATATTCGACAAACTGCCCGTTTCTGCTATAATCGATGAATCCATATTCTGTGCCCAC
>JAQIXI010001166.1:0-15199 GCA_034700165.1 Galumnidae sp. Gr-Ori-00277 | reverse complement strand
ATAGAAAATTTATTCGAATTCTAGACATATTAAAGTATATTATTTTAAATAAAAAGTTTAAAAATTAAGCTATGAAAGTGGCCTTAATTATAAACTGTAAATCTCTAGAATATCGGTGGCCATCACTGTCTATTATGTTTTCTGCTATTTTTATTATTATTTACAGCTCTTTTTCTCATTTTTTCGTTGATTTATTTCATTTTTTCGCTATTTTTTCTTCGATTTTTCTCTTCTCCTTTGGGGGAGGGGGGTATCCGACTTTTCGAGACAGGGGGGTATTTGGCCTATACCCCCCTGTGAGCATCCCTGCTTTAAGATATTTTATAAAATAGTAAATTATTAAAAAAAAAAATATACTAGATAATTGGGAATTATTTTATTATCATAAAGTTAGAACAAAACCATAGTTGGGGTTATAAATAATTTTGTTGTCATAAATATTACAGAAGATAAGCCAAAAAATAGCCGGGTATCAAATTTACTTCCCACTGTATGTCTGAGAAAATGACATTCAATACAACCCTCATATTATTTAATTCGTAAATCGAAGATCATTCCCATTCATCGAAAACAATAAAAATAATATAAAATCTTTTTTAATGAATGATATCTCAGATATTAATTAACTTTAATGAAGAAATCGATTAAATATTCAGAAAATATGAATATTTCTTATATTAATTTTTTTAGATAAGAGCGGGATTTGAAACCAGTTTATTAGCGAACGCTATCACTAAACATGAAGTCTATGCCTTCAGAAAAGGTTCGCTAATTGTTTTCTTCCGAATTTATTTGGATCGAAGAAAATTTGATGAAATTGTTCTTGGTGAAAATAGAGATGAACACAAAAATAAACTTTTTGATGGGGGCTTAGCCTCAAAATTACTACAAAAAGATTTAAGAGAAGGTATTAGTCAATTAAAGATCACCGGAACGGAACAGATTATTATTGATATAAAATCGATTAAAGTGAACGAATTGGAACCAATTGCAGACTCAAATGTCAAAGATATTAAGAGAAGTGGTATCGCCAGCGGTAGTAAAGCGTTGGCTCCTATTAAGTCAACAAAAGATACAAAATTATTGTCTGAGAGGACTGACATTAAGCCAAAAGTCAACATAACTGAAGAAATCCCTTTGAGTTCAACACTGCCTTCGACTACAAAAACTAAAACCAGTGATGAGACAAAACCTGATTTCAAAAACACATCAAAAACTGCGAATCCATTAATTAGTTCAACACTTTCAGGATATTCGCCGACCATTTCTCCCAATTATTCTTCAAATGAGAGCCAAACCAATGTTTTCACTACAAATAAATTCAGTTATAATGAAATTAAGTCAACGACTGTTCCGCCAAAGTCTGAGCATAAAAACCCTTTCCTGCCGTTCACGAGAAGACAATCGACTGCAGCGCCGATCACTTCATCGACCCCTTCGAGTACAAACATTCGAATAACCACCAGATCTCGACTCCGTTTAACCTCCACTACTTTAAACTCCACTAATCCTACCCTTGAAACGAGTCCTAAACCCTCATCATTAGCCCAACCACTCACTACTTCTCCCAATTCATTGATTAATACAACAAATGTATTACTTAAACGAACAGATCTTAGAGATGACGGCCTTAAACCTCCCGGACTAGACTTTGGTCAATGGAAACCAGTTGTTCCCCAACAGACAAAGCCTTTGACAAAACCTTCAACTTTTGGCTTAAGGCCAAACTTTGTTGGCCGACCCGCACAACTCCCTCAACCCTCACAACCTGCGTTACCACATATTATACCTCAACCTTTACCTAATAGACCACAAAGATTTCCAAATCCAATGCGTGAAGTGCCCCGACTTTTAGATAACGATAGTAATGGACATATCAGTGAAAATAGAACTCCGTCTGTACCGTCGGAACCGTCTGTAACCCTTCCCAAAGAGATTGAGAGATACAATACTTCAATTACACATTTAAGCCCTTTAACTATAATGAGTTCAACTATTCCAACAACCACCACCACCACCACAACCACCACAACCACAACAATGACAACAATCCATTCAAAAAGTTCCTCCACTACATCTTCTAAACAATCCAACAGACAGTCGACGACACCTTCCGATCCATCGATGGTCGACGGATTTGTAGTACCGATGAGTGTCCTTCAAAATCAGGAAACTCTTATATCTGATCAAAGGAAAGATAAATCTTTAGCTCAAAATGTGTCCACTCAAAATAAAATGGAGGCCAACCCCTTCCTCTTGAGTACTACTTCACCGTCAAATCAAATAACTTCATCAGAAAACATAGGAGAGCTCTCATTAAAGAGTCCTCTTCTTTATTCTTCTAAATCTATAAACACAACAAATGAAGAAAATATAAAATCAGATGTAAATCGTTTAAATAATTCGCTAACAATTGTTGCCAACAGTTATAATGAGGGCTCAAATCTTTTAGAAACGACTCCTTTTTCAAACTTATCATTAGAAGTGCCCAAAACGAAGAGTCCTTTTGATTATTATTCAATCATTAGTTCCAACGAAACTATATTTTCTCAAAATATTTCAGCGGAAAGTCATTCAAATTTTAGTGACAATTCTTCTGTTGTGTCGTCAACACATCAATTGTTTGAAGATTTTAATACAATGAGTCCTCACTTTTCTTCTTTTCCGACTTTGACTAAACTGAGCGAGACTGAAATGATTGCGGGACTACCCCTTGGAATCGACAAATCCGATGAAATGATTCCTGAAAAGTTAATTCGAACAAATGGTTCATTAGAACCGGTATATGGGGAACGTCTACCAAAATATATTCCTCCTGTTCTCTATCAAAAGAATCCGTCCAATGATATCGTCAGTGAAGGAGTTGAGACAAACAGTGCAGATATCAGTGACGAAGCCCTCTATGACGACGAAATAATTGCCATGGTCAATCAATCCACAACTTTAGATGTCATTAATTTCTATTCGTTGACCACAACTACCAGTCATCGAATGGAAACGACTACTGCTATCAATTCCTGTATAGACAATGAGTTTGAATGCGGTTCCGGTGAATGTATTCCTTTGAGATCTCATTGCAATCGAAGAATTGACTGTAAAGACGGTTCCGATGAAAAGTTGTGTTCGTGCGCTCATTATCTCAAAGCTGAGCGTCAGTTCAAAAAACTGTGCGATGGTGTCATTGATTGTCATGACTCAAGTGATGAAATTAATTGTTCGTATTGTCAACACAGTTATGTCTGCACTGGTAGTCATATCTGTATTGATAAGAGTAAAGTCTGTAATGGAGATAATGACTGTCCAAATGGTGACGACGAAAGTGAATGCATTTCTTTGATTCCAAAGGAGACAATAATTGACAAACAGAACGACATAACAACCGGTAATTATTTGAATCCTGAGGGCTATCTTTACATCCGTCGAAAGGGAGAGTGGGCTCCACTTTGTTTACAACATTTAAATGTCACAAATGACCGCAATATCCAAAAGAAGCGCTTCTCAGAAGATCTCTGGAGAGTTGAAGACTTGGGGAAAGCCATTTGTAGGGCTAATTCATATGCAGAACTCCAAAGCGTTTTCATCACTTCTCTTAATAACTATAACTCTAAACTTTTCTTTAAAATGGAAGGACTTAACGATCAAATGAGTCCATCCCTTTCAATGTAAGTCTATTTAAAAAAATAGTCATTACTTCCTATTATTATATAAATTGCAAAATAAAAATGAATATTTAATTTTTAGGTGGAGTTCACTTTTTGAAAAGACCGAATGTCTGTCCAAGAAAACAGCTTTTGTTAAGTGCAAACATTTCGGTTAGTAATCATAAAACAGATTTTCATTGAAAGAAAAAAATCAAATAATTTGTTCGACAATAGAATGCGGTATTCGTCCCGTCACTAATGGTATCCGACGTAGAATAGTGGGCGGTCAGAGTGCTTCGCAAGGTTCGTGGCCGTGGCAGGTGGCCCTTTACAGGGAAGGAGAATTCCAATGCGGAGGAGTTATCATTGATTCCCAATGGCTTTTGACGGCCGCCCATTGCTTTCACGCGTCAGTCATTTAAATACTTTATTAAAATTAATTAGAATTAGAATTAAAGGATTTACTGTAGGACTCCTATAGGGCTACTCTATAGCTAACCTCTCCCTCCCAATCCCCCTCCCAATCCCACCGAAAAATTAGCAAAATTCTCTTGAGGAGGCCAAGTAGGAGTCCCTCACTGCGATGCAAAGGTTTTCAAAGTGGATTTAATATCAAGGTGATATTCTTACTAATGATTTATTAGTAATTAGTAGTAAATGATTACATTATAACTTATATAATGTAACATTAACTTATAAGCCATTGGAGTCCAACATTTTTCGGAGTTTAAGTTAAAAGTGAAACCATTTTTATATGTGAGACGAGTCGCGCATATCTTTAGTCTTAAAAATAAATATAAATAAATTTAATTGTTTTAATTAAATTTTATTCGACTCTAAATATTGTTTTACTTTAGTTTTATTAAATTAAAGTAAAATTACTGTTATTTTTAAAAGTAATCCTAGGTAAATTCATTTGTTGCTCTACAGTGTAAAACTAGTGTCAAAAATATTAGTTTTCAATCGGCAATAGATCCCAACTATTGTCGCATAAAAGTAGTTCCAGAAATAGTGACAAAAAGACAAAACTTGTTTATTGAAAAAAAAACTTTTGTGAATTATTAAATTAAACTAAAGTGGGTGCTTAAGACCTTGGTAATCCCTGAATACAGGGATTTTGAATTATATATAGATTCTGTTCATAATATCAATAATTAAAATAATCCCTAAAATAAATTATAATATAAATGTTCACATCTTTTATGATTTTTTAGATAAAATACCAAAAATAGTATTTATTTTAAAATCAAGACTTAATTAATTCATAAATTATTTTAATGAACAGAACTCGAGAGGCGTATTGGACGGCACGCTTTGGTATCTTAAGACGGGGAACTTCTTTAGTCAGTCCATATGAACAGCTCCGAAGAATAACACATGTAGTGATTCACAACGATTATGTGGACAAAGGTTTTATCAATGATATCGCACTCTTAAGGCTCGACTCAACCCTCAGTTTTAGGTAATTTTCTTAATTGTGATTAATATTAAATCTAATGTTATGGTCGACACGTAGTAAACACGTCCGTCCAGTTTGTATGCCATCCGAATCAGATGATGTGTCCAAATGGCACCGACAACTTTGCACAACTATTGGCTGGGGCAAACTTTTTGAGCATGGTCGAATATTTCGTATGTCTTTTAGATGTTTTCTTCCAAATAATTTTCATTTTATCACATAATTAGCGGATACTCTCCAAGAGGTTAAACTACCCGTAATATCAACTGAAGAATGCCGTAAAAGAACTCTATTCCTCCCTCTCTATAAGATAACTGATAACATGTTTTGCGCGGGTTATGACAGAGGAGGTCGAGACGCCTGTTTGGTATATATATATGGCTTATATTATATAAATATTATATTTATTTAATTTGCATTTACTGTACTTTTAGGGCGACAGCGGAGGACCTCTGATGTGCCAGAAAAGAGATGGAAAGTGGTTTCTTCTGGGGGTCACAAGCAATGGTGATGGTTGTGGCCGAGCGGGACGACCCGGAGTCTATACTAAAGTTGCCAAATATAGGGATTGGATCGAAACAATGATAAGTAAGTCTTATTTCAATTTATTTGATTTCTTATTAAAATAATAATTTGTCAGACAATGAGTTGGAACCAGAAGTAAAGCGAAAGTGTGACGGCATTCGATGTCCTTTGGGTCGATGTCTTAAGAAAGAACATATTTGTAACGGAGTTATTGACTGTCGAGACGGTTCTGATGAACAAAATTGTCTTAAATATGATAATCAAATACATTTCAACCAAAGTATAGCCCAGAGCTTAGGTTTCATTTAAATATTTAAAAACATTTATTCGCAAACATTTTTGTAAATTAATTTCGCCTTAATTTAAAGCTCCCATTATTTGATTCATCCTTTAATTAAACTATTTTTTTAATATAGAAATAAAAGAATTGTATTTAAAATATTTGATAGAAATTTAAATATAAATAAAAAAATATTTTATGTTATGTTTATTGGAAATAAAGTTTTAAAAATGAACATGAACATTCATTATAATTTGCTTAATTTGCTTTCTTTTAAGCAATTTGAAACCTAGTTTATCAATTTTCAATGTGAGGACCAATTTTGAAAACAGTAATTATAGAAAATATTTTAATTCTCTACTGAATATTCTTTTATTAAAAAATGTTATCTAATTTGAAGGTATATTTGTTTGTCTCTAAATCTTTTATATGAAAATTCAAAACTTAATATTAATTATATTAAATAAAAATACAAAACAATTATAACAATATTATGTCATTTTTTATCTTATTTTTTATGATTTAAACAAACTCTTTATGAATCAGATTTAGTGGAATTGGATTTCCTAACTTTTCGTCAGGAAATTCACTTTTCACTTATATTAGAACTCATTTCCATTAAGATATCAGTTAATGTATTAATAATGAAAGTAAAACATCCTTTTAGTTTTGTTTTAATCATTTTATCCATTTTATTAAACTTTAAAAGTATTATTAATTTATTAAATATTTCATTAAATAATTTATTAAATAAAATATACTTAAACTTTGTTTCTATTCCTAAATTTTCAATTTATTATTTTTTTAATAACTGAAATGAGCTTGATGTCTGGAAAACGGACTTATATTTTCAACTGATTTATTTGAATATATAATGAATTAAATTATATACAAAATTATAAAATTAATTATATATTAAACTATATATAAAACAATTATTGCTCACATTTTAATCAAATATTGATTTAATTAGATGTTAATTCCATTATTCCTGGTCTTTCTGATTTGGCGGGAAAGACTCTTGGTAAATTGGATAAAATTACATCAAATATCGCGGATTCAATTTCAGATGTAGTAAATCCAAATCGTGAGGTCCAGTATTTACCCAACGATGGAGTTCTTCATAATCTTTATAGAAGACATCGAGAAAGACATAGAGAGAGGTTAACGCGTTTGTGTGAATTCTTTAGAAATGGAAGACTTCATAGAAGACCCTGTCGTCCCAAAGATCGGGACAGAGAGAGGGACCGGTACCAAGATGAGAGAGACCGCAAACCAACAGAAAGGGAAAAAATTGATCCGAGCAGTTCGTATTATACATTCATTTTATTTACTCTCTCTCTCTCTCTCTCTCTCTCTCTCTCTCTCTCTCTCTCTCTCTCTCCCCTTTCTTCCTCTCCCTTCTCTCTCCCCCTTAATCTCTCTCTGCTTTCAAAATTCATTATTATATTGAAACCTATAATAGATAAGAGAGAAGAGGAAGGAAAGCCCTGTCGAACAAACGATGGTTTGGTAGGACAGTGTGAAAGCTCCACATTTTGTTTCAGTCAATATAATAGTATTGAAGAATATGTCGCAAATCGATGCCAACTATCAAATGGAGTCCTCGGAATTTGTTGTCCACAAGAAGTGCGCAAACCTTCAGAAAGTTATCGTAAGATTTATTAAATAGAAATTAAAGCTCTGAATAGCTTTTGATTAAAAGTGCCGATAAGAATACCCCAACCATACCGTCCTTCTGCTAAAATAAAACACATCAGTCTATCCGATATCGACAGAGCGGCGGAAACGGCGCACCAAATTGTCCAGGAATTTATAAGGAATGAAAAGGCACTCATTTCAAAAGGTTTGTTGTTTTTACAAACATTTAAAGTGATGTTTAACTCTGTGTAAAGGTATATATCAAAGACATGGATCAACTCAATCACAACATCAGGCATTCTTCGGGCCTTTCGATCAAAACCAGTTCACTCTAACAAAAGGGGGTTTTATTAACTTATTAACGACAATCAAAATTAAAGAAAGGTTTCAATTTGTGATTCTTTACAAAAGTTTTATTTTATCAATAATTGAATTTAGGTTTAAACTGAGTAATGAAGAGGCCAGGGATGGACTCTGGAAATATTCATTGGAAAATACAAATTTGGAAAAGTATTGTATTAAAGAACCGGAGTGTAAACATTCTAAGTATAGAACGGCTGACGGCAGCTGTAATAATATGCAAAGACCTCTTTGGGCCAAATCAAACACTGGATTCACTCGTTTGGTAGCGCCCGCTTACGCCGATGGCCTCAGTATTACCAAAACATATTCTAACTATAATTCACATCAATTTCTAATCTTTTGAAAGGTTTGCCCCGAAAATCAAGTGAAGGCAAAGACTTACCAAATCCCCGATTAGTGTCATTAAAAGCTGCCACAGATTCCAATTTAAATGATAAAAAATTTACCCTTTTTGTAATGCAATGGGGACAGGTATGACTCACCACAACTACTTTTGGCTCTTATATAACGGAATGATTTCAGTTCATAGATCACGACTTAACACTAACTGCGTCTCAAAGAGCCTCCACTGGCGAGGGATTGATCTGTTGTCCTGACGCTGCCGGAGGTGGTGTTCGAAGGATAGATCATCCCTCGTGTTTACCCATTCCAATACCTAAAGATGACCCCTTTTACTCCAAACATCAACAAAGTTGCATGAATTTTGTTCGCAATGCCCCAACTCCTCGGGCTAACTGTGCTCTAGGTAAGGCTAATAATCGAAACTTCAATATTACCTTGCTTCTTTTTTAATCAAGGATTTTCGAGAAATTAATGTTTAAAAAGTGTTTAAAATTTTCTGAGTTATAAGAAATGAATGTCATTTAGTGTCGGATCTAATCTTTTAAAAAAATTAATTGATTTTCATAATTAATGAACGATTATTTAAAATGGAAGGTCACCGGGAACAAATGAATACTTTGACTCACGTTATCGATGCTTCAATGGTTTATGGATCAGATGAAGATCGGATGAATCATTTAAGGGAATTCAAGAAAGGTCCTATAATTGTAAATTGAAATTTAACTAACGTTTGAAAATAGGCAAGCTCAGAATATCATCAGTGAATGGGGTAGAATTCTTGCCATTTGACAGTCATAATAGGAGCGATGAGTGCGCTGTACCTGAAAGGGACAGATCTCGAGTTCAGTGCTTTGTCGGAGGTTTGACTTTCTTTTAATCTAATAATTGCTAAGAATTGCATTTCTATGGAATAACTTTTCGTAGAAAATATGAACCCTTTCTTTAAAATTGATTTTATTATTATTTATTACTATTTATTTGACAATTAGTATACAAATAGATATTTTGGTTAATATTTTAAAATATTATTTAATAAATATTAATAAATAGGAGACGTAAGAGTCAATGAACAGACGGGTCTCGCAATGATTCATAATCTTCTTCTTCGCGAACACAACAGAATTGCGGAAAACTTACAAAAATTGAACCCTCAGTGGAGCGACCAAATTGTATTCGAAGAATCGCGACGTATTGTGGCCGCAGAAATACAACACATCACTTATAATGAATGGGTTCCTCTTATTATAGGTTATAGGTCACTTTCAATCACTGAATCACCTCAATTAACATTAATTAATACTATCCATAGGACGAACTGTTATGAAAGAGTTTAATATATTACCCAAAAGCAGAGGCTTTTCGAGTGATTACGACCCGAAGATAAATCCAAATATAATTAATGCGTTCGCGACCGCAGCCTATCGTTTCCATACTTTAATTCAAGTGAGTAATTGATTATCGATTATCTATTCATTTCATTTTCAAAAATAGTTTCAATAATTCCTTATTCTCTCTCTAAATCTATTTCGTAATCGATTGAACCCGTATTAGACTCTAATTACTTGCAATTACTTATCAAATAATTTCAAAACATAATTAATTTTTTTAAAATCAGGGTTTTATTGATTTAATGGACAACAGGGGAAGACTCACTGAAAAACTTCAATTAAGAAATCTCTTTAATAACCCGAAAACACTTTATAGAAACGGGGCTTTCGATGAATACCTCAATGGATATACTGCAGAACCCACTCAAACATTTGATAAATTCTTCACTCAAGAAGTAATTAATTGATTCACTGAATGCAATGAATAAAAATTTAATTTTGTCAAAAGTTGACCAATCATTTGTTCCAAGAGCATGGCACTAACTTTGGAATGGATTTAATTGCACTTAATATACAGAGAGGCCGAGACCATGGTTTACCAGGATATAATGAATATCGTAAAGTGTGCGGACTTCCACCTATTAGAGACTTTAATGAGCTTGATAAAGTTATGCAAAAAGGATCGGCACAAACTTTAGCTAGCTTATATAAGTAATGACATTTAAAGGTTTATTTATTTCTAAAAATATGATTTTTATAGAAGTGTAGACGATATCGATCTGTTCATTGCCGGCAATCATGAAAAGAGATTACCCGATGCTGTGGTTGGGCCCACATTTGCCTGCATTTTGGCAGAACAACATCGAAGAGGAAAACTGGGCGACAGATTCTGGTATGAAAATGGAGAAATGCCCCACTCTTTCACTGAAAGTAACTTTTTTTTATAATAATTTATTGTCAATAAATAATTGATTTAATAATTATAAACTTCAGAACAATTGCGTGAAATCCGTAAATCGAGTTTAAGTCGACTTATTTGCGATAATAGCGATAACATCGAGAAAATGCAAGCCTTGGCTTTCATTCAACCCATCGATTGGTATGAATTGAATAAATTACAAATTATTATATCAATACTTTTTCAATATAAAGGAATGAAAGAATTCCATGTGATAAAATTGGCAAGGTTAATCTGCAATATTGGAAAGGAGAAAGAATTTGGAATTAAACAAATGTTATCCAAAATATATTAATAAAGTCTTTATTCAAATTAATTAATATTTATTCAGTTTTAACGTCAGTCAATGTTTTAATTGTTAAATGAGTTCTCAAATCATTTACTTCGAACGGAGTTTTAGAGTAAAAGTGGAGAGACTTTGCAATTGTGGGAAACATAAGAAATCCGTTATCAGAAAACTGTCCGCTTATTTGTGAGTCTAAAGTGAAGTCGAGCCAAACGAAAAGTGCAATACTATCGGACTTTATTATGATTTCATAGAAGTATTCGGGGGTAAAATTAAGAGGACCTCTCATATCGATTACACTTATATTTGATTTTTTGATTCCAATGGCATTCCGTAATGGACTCATAAATAAGAAATTATTTGTTCGCCAATTGTTTAGTTGATTATATACTATCACTTCAATAAAACACTCGTTTCTGTTGAGACATTCGCCAGAATTGAGTAAATTTGAAGTCATTTCCTCATAAATTATTTTTGATGAAATACTTGAAGAAGTGGTCATTTTATTCAATTGAAAGTTAGGTTCTTTTGAAGCCCATTTCCAAACATTGACTTTTAGTTCGAAATCAACATTTCCTTTATAGTCGTCGCGAATCAGAGATATTTTTACTCGATTATTGTCTTCAAAGACAACCACCAAAAGAGGTTGAAAAATATTTTTAATAAAATAATGTGCCATCTTCCATTTGCCACCAAACTCAATTGAAGCCCAAGTGGGCGCCGGCCAAATGTCATTTAGTTGCCAATAGAGAGCACCCATTGTGAAACCCTCGCCGTTCTCTGCATTTACGGCTCGATTTCGCCGATAAAATTCAGTTTCAATTTTAAGAGCCATCGCTTGACTTATTTGACTCAAATAAATAAAGTCATCCAATCTATCGATGCCACCACTCGTTGGAAGTTTTAAATAGGTTTCAATTAAAGAAATTATTTGATTGTTTCCGTTTCTGTGGTGTTGTCTTTCACTGATAGCATCACTTAATGGATATTTTAAATCCGAAGAATTCACTACTTTTGACAAACTTTTCAAAGAAGGATATGATTGGAATCCATATTCAGAGGCAAATCTAGTGTTGGGATAGATTTTCCAGTCCCACGGATTAGGTCCGTAATAATAGAAGTGAGTGTCACCAAAATTATTGTCCTGAGGATAGTTTGAAAGCCATCCCTCTCTTATTGTTTCCCTTCCATTGGAGGGACTCGAAGACAAATAAGGTCTCGAATTATCGTTTTTTAATACCTCTTCTCTAATTGTTTTAATATAAAGGCTTTTGTAATCCTTTTTATAGTTATACTAAACAATTAATTTATGTTAAATCAATGATAAACAAACACATAAATAGACAAATACCTGATTCGCATAAATCTCGGGCCACCAGACCTGAGCGATGGCCGCTTCGTTCTCATTATTTCCTAAAATTTATTTGTTATTAGAATTTGTGATATAAATGAAATGGAATGGAATGGAATACCGGCCCAAATGGCGATCGACGGATGAAATGATAGACGACGTATTTGTTGCTTAACCTCTTCTTTAACTGAATTTAAGAAGTGTTGATGAGCCGGGTAAAGAGCACAGGCGAACATGAAGTCCTGCCAAATTAAAATTCCCATTTCATCTGCTATTTGGTAAAAAAGATCGGATTCATAGACACCTCCGCCCCAAACCCTTAACATATTCATATTTGCATCTCTGCACGACTTTAATAAATGCCTGATATAATCAGAAGTCAACTGTTCTTGAAAGATATGAGCAGGTATCCAATTGGATCCTTTCGAATAAAAGGGAATTCCATTTATCTTAAAATAAAAAGTTCTTCCCTTCGGTTCAATTGGATCTTCAATTAATTCAATGCTTCGAAATCCAATTCTTAAAGTCTTTCTCAAATCTTCTTCAGTTGTGGTGAGAAAAAAGTTGAGATCGTATAACATTTGAGAACCCATTCCGTTGGGAAACCACTTATGAATAACTATTGAGTCGTTTACACCTATTTTCAGATTATATTCTATACTTCCATCAAATAATGGCTTAAATTCAACTAATTTTCGATAAATAATTATATTATAAATTGAAATTTGGAGTAAACCTTCAAAAGTGGTTCTATGAGTTGACTCTAAATAGAGATTCACATTCAGATCCCACTTATCGTTAATTAAAGGAATTGGAGTGACTGTAATATCTCTGATAACTAACGAATCGTAGGCTTCGATTTCAATATTCTTGCAAATGCCTTGAGTTGGAAACGACGGGCCCTAAACAACACATATCGTTATAAATAAATAAAAAATTGGTTTTTAAGCCAAACCCAATCCCAACTGAATGATGACTGCATTTTTCGAATGAAATTAACATGGTTCTCTCCTCTCTGAACAGAAGGGAGTGATTCTACCGGAAAGTACGAAAATAATATAGTTTCAAAAAATGATGAGTGTATTACCAGGGGGAATTACATAATTTTCCTCAACAAATTGGTTCCGAACTCTTTTAGCATAAGTGACGGCCGATTCGAAACTAATGACAATTTTATTGAATCCTTTCTTTAAATGTGGTTTTATATCAAATTTGTAGCGAACGAACATATTATCTGTGCTTCCGATAAGTATTGTGTTTACATAGATTTTGGCGATTGTGTCCAATCCGTGACAGACCAGAAATATTCCTTTTTTTCCAATCATTTCTTCGTCCGCTTTATATTCAAAATTAAACGAATTTTTTATTTCAGAGATTGTTCTCAATTTAAGGACAGTATTTTGTAATAAATTTAATAATAAACAAGGTTTGAGGGCAAAGCCTATAATCACTACATTTACGGCATTATCTAGAATAATAATTATACATGTATTAACAAAAGGAATATAAACCAGGGGTGCTCACAGAGGGGTATAGGCCAAATACCCCCCTATCTCGAAAAGTCGGATACCCCCCCCCCTCCCAAAGGAGAAGAGAAAAATCGAAGAAAAAATAGTGGGTGTGTGGGTGGGCGGGTGAAACACAAATACATATACTACATATCACTTCGTAAATGTAGTGAAAAAGAGGGAAAGGAGTGGTAGAGCTGAGAGCTGGTGCCCCAAAGAAAACAAAAGAGGAGAGAAATATATTATATTTGAGGATTGCATAGAGTCTATGCCATAGACTGTTTTGAGTTACTACTAATAATTACTAACCAGTGAACATTTTGTAATAAGTCCAGTTGTCGAGGGAAACCCATCTATAATTAAGGTCATTACTTCCAAAATAAGGTTCTTGTTCTAAGACATTATTTCTTAATAAATCAGTATATATTGATCCGGGAACTTGTGCTGACACTTGAATTGCTGTTCAAATAAATTAAATATAAAAAATTTTATTTAAAAAAATAACTAAAAAATAAAGTATTACTGAATAAAGAAATCATTTAAATATTGACTCAATTTTTCAAACATTTCTTAATGTGTTTTTCGCTTTTCAGCACAAAATCACAGAAATCACACTTTTTGTTGTTTTTGTGAAATCAATTCATTAATATTTAAATTAAATTAAAATTATTTAAACTTATATTTAATTAATAATAATTAGAACAAACATTGGATTTCAAAAAATCAAAACCTTTTTGTAAATTTAGTCAAATCATCGAATTCATAGTTATTAATAAATTGAAATTGTTGCAAGGGGCAAAATGTCATCAAGTTCTAATAATGAAAAGTTCTCTAAACAGTATCCTTACAGTACTTCACTATATTCATGAAAAATGTAAAACAGGTTTAAAGGAAAAACTAATTTCAAAACAATTTGGAAAATATTTCTCATTTTTAGAAAAATTCTATTCACAGCTTTAGACTCAATCGATATATACTTATATTAACTTAAGTATTAAATTTAAAGCAAAAAAAGGCAAAATTATTTTTAATTGTAAATCTTATATAAATATAAAATTCATTAATTAATGATTGAAACAAACGAATGATGAGAAACACATAAAGCGGTCAATAAATATATAAATATATTAATAAATGAATTTGAATGAAACAAATACATACATTTGTTTTGATTTGATGCAAACCAGTCGTTGCCATTTAATGAAACTGTAATTGTGTTAACATATTTTACCACAAAAAACAGTTGTAAATATAAATAAACTAAAACTAACATTTTTTTAGTTCATTTTAGAGAAATAAATAATTTTTTAAAAAGAAATTTATTCAATACTTTCGAAAAAAACTTTTTCACAAAAAAATTAATGATTTGAATGACTGAAAGCTAAAACATCGACTCTTTTAAACTTTTATTTAAATTTAAAATCAATTTTTAGTTTATAAAATTGTGAAGCGAATCAAAGTTGGGTCCATTCGTGGAAACGACGACCCATTTATCAAGTTTTCAGTTTTAAACTTTG
>JAQIXI010001165.1:0-15222 GCA_034700165.1 Galumnidae sp. Gr-Ori-00277 | reverse complement strand
TTCCTTAAAATACAATTCTTTCCCAATTCTTAGAAATCACTTCTCTTTTGAGTAATATTTTCTAAATTTAAATAAAAAATTAATTTTTAATATTCTCTTCAAAAATCTGTCAAATTATGATTCGATCAGAAATTAAAAATAACTGAATAATAACTGAAGAATAACTGAACCCATACTTAATATAATTAAATTTATGACTTTTATAGGAAAATAATTACAAAATATGCTCGTTTATAGTGAACATTTCAATTAAGTTGATGGATAAATAAGGAATATTTTCAATAAAATAATCGTTAGTCATATGGGCGTCATTACAATGAAAGGGACACTCATTTTTCGGCTTATATTTACTCATTAAAAAATTCTTTATTATATATTTTAAGTGAAATTACATTCAATGTTATGAGGGATGAGTCGGAACGTGGGCTCAAACACCTGAAAAGATCTCTCATTAGGAGATAGACTTAAATGAGCGATGAATTTATTTTTATATTCATTTGAATTTTAGGCGATTCAATGATGTTATGAACTTTCAAAGACTTCATTCAATGTTTCAAAACATTTGTGTTTAGACTCTGAATTTAGCAAGATCATTATTTTCATCATAAGCTCTTTATTATTTTTATTTTTATTAAAGTTGTGATACAAAATAATCAAGCTTATACTTAAATTTACAAGTTTAAATTATTTTTTTCAAAAGCTTTAAATGTGATCTTGTCAATTTTGTTCCAAATGAGATTACCTCTAAAAATGCAGGTATAGTTTTTTTTCAACTTGTTTATTTTTACTTGATTATTAAAGTTAACCTAAATCATTGTTTATTGATTTTTCAGATCGATATTATAGAAATGTCTTTAAATTTTTTTATTTGATCTGAAATATTGGAAAACAATGAGCAAGGTTATCCTTAATAATCAATCGGTAATTCTTAATCGAGATTACAATTAAATAGAAATATTGATTTATTTGATAACTTTTATTGAATTTTTGGAAAATCTATGCTTTGAAAACATTACTGTTTTTTAAAAAAATAAAAAACCAAAATAATTGTGATTTGAGTTCAGATATTAAATAATAATTAGAAAACTTTTCCACAAAATATTAGTTCAAATTAAAATAATTTTTTTTTATCAATTTTTCAAGTGTTAACGCCCTAGGACCTTTTTCTTTTTAAAATTTTTTAATTATTCTTATTTCATGGAGTTACCAAGTTCAATAGATTTTATTAGATTAGATTTTATCAATGGGTAAGCTCTTAGTATAAATAAAATACATTATGACCTAGCAAAAATAGTTAAAGAAAAGCTATTTTTCATAGAATGGGAAAAAGTATCAAGCGAAAAATTTGACGCTTATTTGAACTCTAAGGTTATTCCCAAACGATATGTTTTTATTATTAAATTAAAATTTTTGTTTGTTTTTCAATAAAATTTTATTTATTCCACGATTTTTACTTCACTTTAATTAATTATAATTTAAAAATTGAATTGTCATGCTTATTTTTTCTACAGCTTATAGTAATTACTATATAATTTTACCTTATTAAATTTCTAATTAATCAAGTTACAACAATTATGATATAACCAATAATTTACTGTTAATTAGGACTTAATTTTTAATTTTATTTTAAACTTACTTTTTATTTAGGATTAGCAAGAACATTTACAAATTAGCCTAATTCAAATAAAAATGATCTTGCAAATAGATAAGGTCAATTTAGTGAAAACATGGTTTTAATTGACTGATTAATTATTTTTGAAAAATAGTTCAAAGTTAAGTCAATTTATATTTTGGTTAAAAAACCATAAAATATGAGTTACAACACTTTTTAATTACTAATAAAAGATTTATTTGCTTATCGAGGATAATCTTAAGGACTTCCTTTATCTAGTAAAATGAACAAGATAAGATTTTGCAAGATAAATTTGCATAACTAACTGAACTCATTCTGTTCGACTCAATAAAAGTTAAACAATAATTAATGCAATTTTCGTATCAAATATTTATTATTTTCTCTTAAAAAAAACTATCGATTATTCGTATATTTTTATTGTAATAATAATTATTTTTTTAATACAAAAAAAATCACAAAAGAAATGAATTTATTATTATTTGCATTTCAAGGAAATAAACTTATTTTTACTTCAAAATATTGGAATTTTTTAATCTCTTATTCTTTGCAAATGAATTTTGATTTATATCTATAAATATTTAAAACTTTGAAATCACTCCCAAAATAATTGATTGTATTATTACTTTTTTTTTGGATAACAATATATGAGAAAATGAGCTGAAAATATGAAAAACTTGCAAATATTTCAATTTCTTTTAATGTTTATTCATTTTGATTAGAAAACGTCACTTTCAATATAAGTGTTTAAAATGTTTAATAAAACAAAACAAAAGTGTTGTCAGTCTTTGCATTAATAATGAGTTTAAAAATAAAATTCATCGCATTTTCTATTTTATCGCTTCTAATCTTTAATTATAAGCAAAAACTGAACTCTTGATCAGTCATTTGTGAGAACACATTTAGAATAATATTAAAATCAAGAAATATCTTAATTTTGTCGCCAATTTTTTGCCTAAAAACAGACATTTACTACACTATATAACACTTTATAACTAAATAAATTAGATTAAAGTTCTAATTAAAAGATTAAATTAGAGCTTGGTACTTTTAAAAACAATCTTTGACCGATAAAACTTTCAAGTTTTAAAATAAAGAAATCCTATTAAAGTCAAATATTTCATAATAGAAATTAAGTAAATAATCAATTATGAATTAGCAAGCAACAACTTCATTAAAAACTACTTTCAATTGATTTATAAAAAAAATTAATTAAAATTTCAAAAACAATTAAATTTTATACAAATCCTTACAAAAGTCTTATCCATAAACCCTTTCCCTAATAAATGTTTAATAGATAAATGTTTAATTAGTCCGTAACATTTCAAGATCACTTTATTTTCTCATGATCTTTGATTAATCAGGGCCAACTATAATAGATTAATATCAGTCGATATCAGAGATGGTCAGCAAAACTATTACTGAGATATTTGTTTGTCCACACATTTAGACAAAAATTATCTTTGATTTTAAATCTAATCTTAAAAATTCTAAAATCTTATGCAATTGATCTTGTTCAATTAATTGATTAACTCAATATACATGACATGATTGGACTTCTCTGTAAAAGTAAACATTTAATACATTAAAAGAAAGATAAAAAGAAAAATCCTTTAAATAATTGATTGTTAATAAAGTAATACATTTTCTAAAAGACAACAAAAGATATTTCTTTTTCTTCTAAATAATAATTCCATTGAATTTTTAATTACTGAATTACACAACACTCTTGTTTTGAAACTAACCACACACATACTTAAGCACAGGTATGACAGGCCAGCATTAGCCCACTCTTACAGCCAAATACATAATCGCACGAAACGTAAAATTAATGCAAATGTTTGGTGTGTTTTGTGTTTTGCTTTCGATTTTGAGTTTCAATTTCTCAAACTTTAATGTCGTTCACAAAAAAAAACATTTAATAAATAATGTAATGTTTTAGAGAATTTCATGATTCATGAGTCTTGGATTATTGAGTAAGAACATTTTTACGAGCAACACACCCTTTTGAAGATAACAACTACCAAGCTAGTGTTATAAACTGATAATAAACTGAGTCAATTAACATTCAATTCAATCATTTATCGATAGATCTTATCTCTAATAATAATAATTTACTTAAACTCTCATTCAATGTGTCAATCAAATTGTTAAAAATGATCTTGTTAAATTAATGAATAGTTTTTCCCACGATAAGATTAATCTAACAAATATTTCTAAAAAGCATGAATTCAAGGCAAATATTGGAGCAAAAAATAACTAAAAAATATATTAATCCATTCCAAGTGAATGAGTCTCAAAAGATTGAATTTTCCCAATAAAAAAAAGAACCGGATTATTGAGTTGACTGTCCATGAATACGATTAGGTTATAATAGATTATTATTAAGAAAAATATCAATTAATCTTGTGATCAGTTTTTCAAATCCGAGTTCAGCCAAAATAGTGTGTAATTGAAAGACAAAACCAAAAATTTATTCCGAAAAAACATTCAAATGATTAAAAGTGCGGACAATCGAAAGACACCCAAAAAAGAAAATCGTTTTCATTATTGTGTCTCATATTCTGTTAAATGCTTTGAAATATATAACTAATATTCAATCGGATCGGAGTCCTTGCCCTCGATTTCTACATATTTTCTGCTCAGAACAGAATCTAACCTCTCTTTTATATATAATAAAGTGATTTATTATATGGCATTTCCCAAACTGACTGTCCGTTTGATAAAATACTGTTTCCATTATTAATAACTTTATTTACAAATTGCTTTTCATTGAGAGCCGACACAAATATACATAATTTATAGAAAGTGAACATTTCTATAGAATATATATTTGTATTCATATATTCATTACTCATTTAGTGTTTGCTCACAAAACAAGTGATTATTTTAATCATTACATAACTCGTTATTAAACTTGTGATCAAAATAAACAATTCTTAGCAAAACAAAAGTTATAACTCTATTATGAAGTTATCGAATGATTTTCTTCTATGAATACATTTTTATGCCTTTCATCTCAATTGGATTATTTACTCAATTTTTACTAATCATATGAAAAAATGCTCAAGGTATGTTTATAATATACATTTTTTATTTAATACTTAAATCAATTTCTAAAAGTATTTAAATTATTTATAATTTTTAGTAAATTTTTCTGAAAATAATTTTAGAGAAAATAGTATTTTTTTAAAGAAATATTTAACTCAAGATATAAATACTTTGCCTAGATACATTTTCTTATACTATTAACATAGACTTTATTATTATAAAAGTCAATAAGAATTAAATATTATATGAAGCTTAGAAAACCACATTCCATAATTGTAAATGACCAAGCAAGTTAATTACCAAGTACTAAATTAATTTAAAAGAAGATTTAAACTTCAAAATTTTTATTTTCCACTAATCTTGGTTATTCAAAAGTGACGAAAACAATAATTTAAAATAATTATATTAATATACATTTGAATAACAGCTATAATTATGCGAATTACATGTATATGCACTTGTCCCTGATACATTTACGTATTAGCATTGCTATATATTACAATAAATACTAGAAAATTGCTTTAATACATAATTACCAAGATTTTATCTTTCAAAGGAACAGTTGTATTGAGTTTGAGTGCAATACTTAATAAAGTACTGAATATCGCAGACATTCATAATATTATAATTGACTTATGATTAGCACTTTTTTTATTCCCAAAATTACACTTTAATTACATTAAAAAAATTTTCGACTAAAGATTAATAATCGAACGTAAATTTACAGGTATTTATGAAAAACATGAGTGAATGTCCTTGTTAAATCTTGTTAAATCGTGATTAATATTCTATAACATATAATTTATAGCGAATATATAAATAATTAAAATACTCTTAAAACTAAAATAGCAAAAGATTTATTTGCGTAAAATTTGGAAAGCACCTAGGCTATTTTTGCCATTTTGATTTATTTGCCAAAACCCCATAAAGCTGTAAACATTGGGCAATGATTTTAGTTGATTAGATTCAATACAATTAAACAATTTTTCAAATCTAATACAAAACAAATCCTTGGATTTGAATCAAGAATTTATTCAATCATTTAATAAATCATTTCATAGTTTTTCCTTAAATTTATGTAAATTTTTTGATTAATTAATTAAATTATATTAAATTACACAAAGAGTTCAGAACTGTTGATGTCTTAATTAATAAGTTTATATAACAGTGTCTTTAATTTTTGACAAATTGTTACGAAAAATAAAATCTACTAGCTACTAAATCATCTGGATAAATATTGTTTATATATTTTTGAAAGATTAATAACTAATTTAAAACAGCAAGGTTATTTGAGATACTAAATTAACTATTAAAATTCCTTAATTTTAATATTCGTCTAATTGTTTAATAAATATGAGAAATGTGTAAGGTAAAAAGAGCATTCTAAGATAAAATGTCAATCAGGGATGGCTAGAGGTGGCGGTGGGGGAGGGATTGGGGTTAAGTGAAATTTTCTAAAATGTAATAAAAAATGGCCCAAATGTTATTTTTTCGTTAGTTTTTAATATTTTAGGCCATTTTAATGATATATTTTTTCAATTTTTTTTTGCTAATAAATAATGAAAAAATTCAAAAATTTAGGTTTTGCCACAAAAAAGTACTTAATCTTCAAAATAGTGTTATTTTATGTTTTATAGCCTAAAACCTTATTTTTCTTAACTCTTTTAAAACAATTATTAGTTAAAAATGAACAAATTGTGCCCCTTTTGCCCCCTTTGGCCATCCCTGATGTTAATAAGCAGACAATTGAGTGAATGAGGCGTTGGCTCAAACATTAATTGAATCACTAATTTGTTAGGCGTTTGCACACCATTTGATGAAACAGAGATATATTCCAACAGAATTTTAACCTAAATTTCAATTTATATTTGAATTAATTCTCAATTATTTAATTCTGACAAAAGGTTTTCGTAATATTTGTGTTCATATTTACCACAACTTTCACTATAAATGCCGCCAAAGAAGACACTGAAAATAGAGCACAGAATACATACCATAATTTTGATGGCACTCCTCATACATATTACTTTGGCTATGATTCAAAGGTATGTCCTTGTATATCTAGGTAAAAATAACCATGTCAATTAGTCATTCCTGACTTTTGCAGGAATAAGAAAGTATTAACCATTTTTCGAGAAAAATAAAAATATATCATTGAATTAATTGTAAGTTAACTTAAGTATTCTTATTTGCTCGAACCCAGGCCAAAGATGCACCTAGATTAATGCGTGAGGAAACCAGACTCCCCGACGGAACCGTAACCGGAAGATATGGTTATACCGATCCTTTCGGTGTTTTTCGAGTCGTCAAATATGTGTCGGGTAATAATGGCTATTACGCCACCGAAGAGATCGGCGAAAGAGTCACGTCATCTACGCCTCAGTATTTCAAAGCCACTGCACCTCAAGTGGAGAGTGTCAGTGAAGAGCCGCTCAGCTTTTCCATAGAATTGGCCACAAAATTCAATCCTCCACTCTATCATCCGGAGGCCCACACAATGGCTCCCGAAGACAAACCATATAAAGAAGAGCCCGAAGAAGTAGAAAGAGAAGAGCCGTACAACAGTCCCGACAATAGAAATCATCAGATCTTTAGTTTGAATGATAGCGAAGATATTCTTGAAAAGCAATACCGCGAAAGAAAACAATCGGAACGAAACTCAAGAGTTTATGAGGAAAACCCCATTCCTATCAATGTTTTGGTCAGACAGACAATCAGCAAAAGAGTTGGTTTGTCCGCACCCTATGAAGTGACTATCAATCAACCGATTAATAACTTAAATAATAATAATATTAATAATAATAAGAGAAGAATTAATGACTTTAATAATGAAAACCAAACAACAGTCGAATCTTTGATCCGTCGGAACATCACTAACGACACCGATTTCTTAAGGCTATCACCGATTCCTCAAGAAATACGTAAGAATCAGTCAGAGAGGAATGGCGTCGATTCACAACCAAAAGAGCAAAATATTAATGAATTCAAAATTAAAGAAAACAAAACGACTGAAAATGCAAATGAATTTAAAAGAATTACCGAAATTCCCATTACTTTCGTTCCTATTTCTAGTAAAGCGACAACTATTCCATGGACTGATCGAGTATCACCAAGATCAGAGAGCGATAGTTTGCCTGATAATTTAAGACATTTGTATTATAGGCCAACCCGTACTCCAACCATAAGTTATTCGACAACTTTTTTGCCTGAAATTCATGAAATCAAAAGTGAAAATATAACCGAAATTAGTGTCAAAACAGAAGAACAGACAGAAGATGTCTGGACTAAAATAAAACATTTGTTTCGTAACGAGAGTCCAACGTCTACAGAGTCTATTTCGATCACTACTACTCAAACTCCAATCATTACGACTACAACTGAAACAGTTTTGGCTCCGAATGAAACAGAAGTGGAATTATTTGATCCAATATTTGGTGTCAATAATCGGGATATCCTTCGAACGGTTTCTGGTCCTATAGAAAAAGAGACAAGCTCAACATTTGATAATTTCTTCGTCAGAAATGAACCCCTTTTTTCAGATCAGAATAACGAATACTTAACAGAAAGGGTTTTAATACCGTTTGAAAATTCAACTGAAAATACATTTAATTATCAAAATTCAGTCAATTATTATAATGAGTCGACTCTATTGACGACAACAGAGAGTCCCGAAAGTAAAAACTCGACAGTCTTTGAGAGCACAACAAACTTATCCACCGAAAAGGACACGACTGACATAATTGACATTTTCACAGAATCACCAAAAGTGCCAAACTTTGAACCGACAAAAAATCATAACCAGAGCCATGACATCACGAAATCGCCGTTTTTTCACCAATTCTTTATAAATCCGGACCATAAAGAGGGTCTTAGAGAGGCCTCAATCGAAAAGTTTAACCCAGAATCGATAGCTATCAAAGACTCAGAGAATCAAAACTTGGAAATCACTACTCATTACAGTTTGCAAAGCATTGAGACAACAACTGAGAGTCCAATCCATCCGACGGACCAAAAATTTTTGGAACATTTTTGGAATAACTTCAACGAACAAAGAGTACTCTTCTCAGAGGGAGAACACAATCAGACAAACAGTACTTACAATCAAACAAATCCATTGAAAGAGGAGTCGAATTTGGAGTGGATTACCGAACAAATCGACAAAAAGTCAATTATGTTTTCCGAGGGAAAGCATTTCAATCAGAGCACAGACTTTTCCATTGAAGTGATCACAACCACAACTGAAACACCAATTATTTCAAACATTACAGAAAATATCACCGAAACGACGCCCGAAACAACACAAACAACAGAAGAACAGACAACAACTCCAATGACAACAACTGTAATGACTGAAAAAATAAGTAAAGAATTTTTGGATAAATTTTGGCATAATTTCAACGATAACTCCGAAGAATTTTTAGATACAATTCTTGAAAATAAGACAACAAATCATTCGGAGGGAACACCATTTCCTCCAATAATAGAGACCACAACCGAAACATTTATAAACATTACTTCAGACAAAAATACGACAGAAATTGAAAACTCTTTAACTGAAAAACTCAAAGATTTGGATGAATCAGAAGACAAGAGTCAACCATACAATACAACTGCACCGGTATTTGAAGGAAAGATCTTACCCTCTATTCAACCCAAAGACCAAAACGAATACATTCCTCCACTTTCAGCACTGTTTGAATTCCCACATATGAGGAAACGTATCCGAAGAGTTCAAAGATTAAGGGGTGTTCCAAATACTTCTCCTGAAGAGCAATCGACCACTACTTCAAAACCCGAAGAGGTCGACATTATGTCAACCGACGCATCAGAAGAACTCTCAGACATCAGTAGTTCAGAGGAATACTCACCTCATCTGAAAACTATTGCCTCTCAAAGAGTGTATCGCTATATCCCTCCCTTTCCAGTCCTCAAACAAAGTTATATCGAAGACTCAAAATCGGAAGACTTTATGAATGGAAAACCCATTCATTATTCTCAGGCTTTTGATGATATGTCAGAAATTGTCACAACTATTGAGTCAATGCGTAAACCGATTAGACCTCAACTCAAAGCCAAACCTCAACTTATCGGCGCCTCAAAAGTTGTCGAATTTGATGACAAACCGGACAGCTTTATATCGACTGATGAAAGCTCTAAGACTGAGAACAGAATAAGATATTTACTTCCTTTAGAACCAAATGGGGAACCAAACAATCCTTTCATAACTGAATCACAAGTGATTGAAATTAACAGAAATAATAAGAACTTAAGAGCTATTCATAGATATGAACCCATTATTAGTTTCGAGTCTTAAGTTTTATACAAAAATTATCTCAAAATAACAAAATATTTTTAACTCAAAACAAGAATTTAATTCTCAATTAAATCATAGAATAATTTGTAATTTATTTCAAATGAAGTCATAATAAGTGTTTGATTTGAACTAAACGTTAATAAAATGATTATTAAATCAGAATTAATATAATTTTCTTTTGATTTTAGTTTTAATAATTGTTGAAAAATTCAATAAAAAATTCAATAATTATCCAAATTGTAATCTTGGAATTGACAGCCGAAGTAACAGTTATGGAGACGACAGTAATCAATAAATTGTGCCCAACAACTGACTTGACTCAAAACATGTGGGTCTCCGATAACTATAAGTAATGCCTTCGCTCTACTCACGGCTACGTTAAACCTTTTCGGGTCTTTAATGAATCCGAGCTCATCTGATCTGACCATTGATAAGATAATAATCTTTTTCTCCAATCCTTTGAATTCTTCAATAGTTCCGACCCTACAATCAAAGAGTCCTTCCCTTTGAATTCTATTCCGAATTTCCTTCACTTGTTTTCTATACGGAGTTATTATTCCTTTAAAATTAATTAAAATCATTTTATTCTTAAATTAAAAATTTTTTTAAACTAGCAATGTTTGAACTGACCAATGTCATCTGAGTCAATAATAGCCCTTCCTCTCAACGAATGGAATTTTTGCAAAACTTCAATCGTTGAATCAATTTCTTTGACATTAAACCAGGAATTTGTTTCGGATTCTGGAAGTGCTTCGCCTGAAAATTAAGTCAATTATTAATAATAATATGATTTATGAGACAAACCTCTGACTCCAATAAAATTGACCGGAGATCTCATGTTTAGACTTGAGAGCCAATTGTGATCCGTTTCCACATTAAATATCAATTCGTTGTCATAAAACAGTTTCGACGGAATTATCATAATTTGTTGATCCGATCGATAGTTTTCCACGAGTTTTACCACAAAGTTTTGATTATATCCGTAATGTCTGGACTCACATTTCCTGTAGGGCTCGAAACCAGACAAATATCTCTCCAAAAGTGAAACATTCAAATGACAGGTCTTCGCGTCATTTGAGTCGACGAATGGCGCCAATTGTTTGTGATCTCCGGTCAACACAATTACGGGACGCACTTCTCTCTCAGAGTTCAAACATAAAGATATCGGTATTAAAGACTCGGGTTCTAACACTTGAGACGATTCGTCGACAAACATATGACTGAAATGAGAAAATGGAATATTGTGTCGAAAGATAACCCCTGAGTGTGAAGTTGTCATAACTATTATTCGATGGAACAGCCATTCATTTGGATTTGTTGCCGCGATTTTAGTCACAGACCTAATCCTTTGCGGCACAAAATCGACGCCTAAATTAGTATTAAATTAAATACAATTCAAGTTATATAAAATGAATAAATAAACGAACGATGAAATGCTATGACTCGAATCAAATCCATTGAATCGATTCTTCCCGACTCCAGAAGTCTATCAACGATGAGATCCGCGGAAACATTGGCTGCCGTACAGACTATTATTCGACTCTTTTTCAACTGATGATAGACTTGAAGAATGGACTCTATTATTGTCACCGTTTTTCCAGTTCCGGGCGGACCGAATATAATAAAAGGTATGGGTCTACACATTGCCCTCAGGACTCCCTTAACCGCCAATTTCTGTCTGGTATTGAGTTGAGGGTTAAACCATTCAATAGCATCGCATGGAATCAAATGTGGAATATTTCGGTTGAAATTAGTGAGAGTTGGGAACAGTATTTCATTATTATTTGAGAGCAAATCAATCGCTTTATGAGAGTAACGAAAAACAGCCCTAAAATCAATAAATGCTTTCAATAAATTATAGTCAACTCATTTAACTTAATAACCGATTAATTAGAAACTCGACTCTAAACAGTTCGTCATTGAATTCTCTGTTAAAGTGTTCACTGAATTTAACGATAATATCGTCGCCTCTTATCTATAAAAAATGTTAATTCAATTAAAAACGGATTCAAACAAATAAAGTATTGAATACTTCTTTTATAAAACCCTCGAATCGGACACTATTTTCATCGCATTCTTTAGAGACGAGAATTCTGTCGTTAATAATAAGAGCGGGTCTGCCGTCTGTCAGACCCCTAACCGTCACAACGAAGAGTCTGTCCTCTCGTCTGAGTGAGACGTCATTCATATTGAATTGTCTTAATTTCAGCTGTTTTTCACATTCTTCGAGATATAGTAATGCGTGAAATATCGAACTGTAATTAGAGATATGCAGCGGTTCTTCCAATTGGGGGAAGACCTGAGTTATGGGTAAATTTCTCCGCAATACTGACCAAAGTCTGTCCGGAACTGAATACTCTTCTAAAGTGTTGAGACGTCTGTTCTGTTGGAATACATTCTCAGAGGGAATAACCAAAACATAATTCCCTAAAAGTCTTCGTTGGACTCCATTGTTGACAATTGTCTGATTGGGTGAACTCAAGTCAGGAACGGCTGCAGTAATCGAACGAATGATTTGAAAGCTTTCAAAATATAAAGTCATTCGTCTCTCAAAATGACCGCAAAAACTGTTAATTGAAAATCACTTTAAATACGAATACAAACAAATGACAAATGAATTACTCAGTTCTGCAACTGATCTGAAGTAAGACTTCATTATTAGGTGGTATGACATACGGCGGGTCAACCAATTGGTCCGATAAGCGAAGGAAAACTTTAAACAAAATCCTATTGTTTTCGCTTCTAATGAAAACTGAGCGAAGATTTTGTGGTTTTTCGCTGATATTTCTTCCGATAAATTCAAAGATTAGTTAATAATTTTCAATCAATACTTAAGTAATTACTTAAACACTTACTTAAGAGGAATAAAAAGAGTTTTCGATGAATTGATTTCAATAATTCCGAAATCAATTGATTCCGTTAACTCAATCGGTATTCTTTGTGCCATTTTTTAAGCAATACTTTCGGTTAAAATAAAAATTAATTTTATTTGAAATAAAAAACAATATTTAAGTGAAATACAAACTGAAGACAAGAAATGAAATGAAAACAAAGAGATATAAAACTCGCATTTATTTCATATAAAATACATTTTAATTATATGATTGAACTTATGATTGGCTCAAATCGATGACAACGGAAGTGAACACATCTTTTGTATTAATGCTTATGAAATGTTTACTAAAATATTGTTTATTTGCATTTTTTGTCTTTTATTTAGTGTCTGTTCTCCCCTTCCCTTCCCTTCCCCTCCTTTTACAAGAATCACTCATTTTATCGTAAGTTTGAACTCAAATCTTTTGAATTGAATTGTTTTCATCAAAAGTGGTATCAAATTTCATCTAAAATCCAATTAATATATTGACTCAAATCTATTGAACTTTTGAATGAATGGCACCGGAAGTCAATTCTTTTGTTTCTATGTTTTTAAGACAAATATATTTATTTTGAAAAATATCTTAAAAACACATTTTATTCATTCATTTATTTGATTTTTAACTAAAATAATTTTTTTGATTAATAAACGTTTTGTGAAATATTTTTTTTAAAAGAAATATATGTTTTATTTCTATAAAATCCTTCGCCAAAGAATTCAAGAAAAGTAATTTGAGCAAGATTATTATTGGTTATTGCCAATAACTTATTGATCGATTGACACTCAATCAGATATTAATAACCTTTCAATTGTTTTAAGGATTAATTTGAAAATAACTTTCATTGAAAACTATTTACACATTTTTTAATAGAGTGGAGAGAGAGAGAGAGAGAGAGAGAGAGAGAGAGAGAGAGAGAGAGAGAGAGCAAGTGTTTCTCAATTTGAAGCAGTCCTTGATTTGATTGGGCAAATATCAATCATCTAGGTCTTATTTCAAACATAATTATAATTTTTTATTAAGAGAAAACATTTCAAGGAATTTATGAATTCATTTTTTCAATATTATTGACATAAAAGTAATAAATTGTGAGTCATATTATTTGATGAATTAACGCGTTTTTCAAATTATTTGATAATATTTGCAATAATATGAGCATGGTTAAATTATTTAAGAGATCTGTGTTATGGTTGGCCTTCAATCGGACGATAAAAGGTTAAAAAATGAGTTACAAAATCGTTAAACCATTTATTTCTTTTTTTTCGATCAAAAACTGATAATTATTTCCACAAAATTTCTTTTTTGAAGAACTCAGTGGCGGAACCAATCATTTGACTGAAATCAGTCGGAAAACCATTTGAGTGACAGAATATATAAACATTTAAGTCGTTTACCATTTAATGATTAATTTTATGATTAAGTTTTAAAAACAAATAATTATTAAAATTAATTTCTGTTTTTTTGTTGACAAAAATCGGTTCAAACTTTCCTCTCATAAATCATTCGTTGTTTGTAAGGAATTTTACAAAATTATCAAACATGTTATCAAGATCAGTTAAACATCCAATGAAATTTAATTTTCTTAGTTTTTTTTTATACTAAGAATCAGACATAATATCAGTAATTAATAATCAATGTCATTTAACGTTGCTAGTTAACTCATATTCAAATACAACATTTAAAAAAATAATCTTGCAAAATTTAGAAATTGATAATTTTAATGAAATCCTTAATCGATAGCAAATATGCTTTAAATTGTAATCAAAACTTTATTCATATATTTTGTGATTAAATTATAAAAATTAATTCAATGAATATCTATTGAAAAGTTGTCATCGATTTTAGAAATCGATTATAAATTGCAATCATTTTATTTAAGACAATCTCTTCGAGAGTTAACTATAATTATAATTATTGTGAACAACATTTGACATAAGACTAATAAAATTTAGTGACAAAAATGAAATTCATTACAAAAAATGTTTTAAACTAAAACTTAATTATAATCTTTTTATTTGAATTGAAGTTTGGGTCCGTTTTTTTGGTCAAAACTTCACAACTGATCAATTAGTGGCCAAGGTAATTTTCGCAAATAATTAATATGTGATAACTAGCAACTTTAGATAATATTGATTATTAATAAACTTGTATTACAGGTCTTATTCTTAGTATACTTAAATTAAAAGACCTAGTCAAATAATTGAGACAATTTTTTTTAAAAGAATTCCAATTTATTTGAAATAAAATTAATATTTTATTTAATTAGAAATTCCTTCAAAAATATTTAAAAATATTTTTCGCCAAAAGTTTTATAATTTTAGTCAATAATTATTTGAGACTCAATTTCTAAGAAA
>JAQIXI010001164.1:0-15223 GCA_034700165.1 Galumnidae sp. Gr-Ori-00277 | reverse complement strand
GTCCTTTGGGTGTCTATTCTTCAGTAATATTTATCACATATTAGTTTATATACTATTAAGTTGTCATTACATTATCTCAAGTCTTCATTTTTATAGAGAACTACTCCACTCTTTTCGCAATCAATTTCCCAATAAATTCAACTAAATTTAATTAATCTGTTTTCCAACCAATGAATTATATCTTTTTTTACAGTAATTCATGGCAGAGGTGCTCAACAAAAGATTGAAAGTTCCCCAATAAGTACTATCTTGGTTACCTCAATTTACCGCAAATTCGGCAAAAATACAATTTCTTTAGATTTTAAGTAGTTTAAAGATTTAAGAAAAGTAAAAATATTGATTTCGACCTTTAAGTGCGGGAATTCTTTAAGTTATGGGCCATAACTTATGGGTTTTTAAAATGATTTAAAATTTCGATTTTGAAAACAATATATTTTGTTTTACAGATATTTTCATTTTGTATTAAATTATATTTTTATTGTAAAAAATTATAATAAATTATAAAATAACACATTTAAACAAAAAAATTTAACATTTTTTTAAATAAAAATATTTAAAATTTACCATGCACACATTTTTAAAAATGTTTATTCACTGTCTGGTGGATCCCTTGGCCATCCCTTAATCAAATAATAAATGAATACTTCGTTTAATGTTTTTATATTTTCACTTAAATTAGATCTGAATTTTAAGTAATTCTGATTGAGTTCACGGAATAGTTATTGAAAAACAAACGTTAAAAGAGTACATTAATTCTGATCCGTTTGTCATTTGATGGCCAATCCATCCATTATTCTGTTGAACAAAACTCCACCCACTGTTGAAAATGTTTTATCTCGAGTTTAAAGTATTTCTCTATTGATTTATATTTTGATCATTTATTTTAATAAAAGTTTTCAATTGAAATCAATATATATGTGAAGCTATTAATCAAATAATTCTATTCTGAGGCCAGAAATGAGATGAAGATATCGATAATAAAAGAGTATTTTCCAATTTTTTAAAAAAACCCATTTTAAGACCAAAAATTATTTTCATTTCTTATACTCTGTCCACAAATGGCTATATTTTAAGGGTTTCCCTCAAAATGGACTAATCAGTGATAAACTGAATTGAAATTATGGCGTTTTTTCGGGCAAATAATCTCCAGATATAAGACTAATAATAGAAAAAAGAAAGCGTTTTGAAGAAAACTGTCATAAAATATAAAACGATTTCAAATAAAAACAAAATCTCTATAATGTGTTATTATTAGACTCACCAGGATCCTATTTCTCATTAGTGAAGATGCCACTAGGCACAATGAAAAATAACAGAATAAAGTGTCTGAACATATTCTTATAAAGTTCCTAAAGAAGAGTTTAGAACAGGTGCAAATGTGCAATTTTATTTGTGCAAGGCTATTTTCTTATAAATACAACGGATTTTATTAAGATCTGATATAAATTCTATAATATAGTAATTCTATTATACATTGAATTACATTATAATAATATATTAATATACTATTCATCTGAATATTCTTTGTTAGGATTTTTTATTATTTATTATTTAACCCATTTATAAATAATTAAATTATATTTAAACCTAAGTTCTTTTGGAACATTTTCCTGGAACATTTCTATATAAAAACTAAAATTTTGTTCTCTTTTAAATAATTACATAAATGGAAACCAATTCTATTAGACTTTGAATAAAAATTACATAAAATTATTTACGCCTTTTATTCAATTAATTTAAAGATGTTTTTAATTAATAATAATATTGTGTTAACTCTTTATTTCATTACTTTTATGACTATTAATGTTATTTAGTCTAAACACCTTTTTTATAATATTTTGAAATAAGAGCTTAAATATCAAAATATGATTTAAAGATTCCCTAAAGTATAGAGATTTTGTCAATTTAGACATTTAAGGAATGGAATGGAATTTACATTAAAATTATGAATATTCTCTTTAATATAATCGCATAATTTATTAATTGCATTACTCTATACCTGATATTTATTTATATACAATGTATACAATGTATATAAAATGTTGTATTCGCTTAGTTTTATAATAACTTAATGTCACAATCATTTAGTATCTTGGTATTTTAAAAGTACTATTTATCTGAATTTGTTTTATTTGTTAATTGGGTTAAAATCACTTTCGTTTACAATCATCAGATTTTAGGGGTTCTGAAAAAAATGAGACTAACAGAACCGAATAGCATGTCAAGTGTGTCCTTGTTGATTTTTGGTCTGAAAAAGGACATTTATCATAATTCTCTGAAATTAAGATTTGTGTTTCACTAAAATTGTAATCAGTTATCCTTTCATTGTTCCTTTTATTTAAATAACCATGGTTCATTATAAAAATTTATTTATTTATATTATATGAATCAAAATTATATTCCTTTGGGAAAAAGTTCCGCAATTATGCAAATCCAAGTTAAATAAATGAGCATGGTTACAACTAAATTTATGATTCACCCGAAAATTTTCTATTTATTTAATTTATTTAATAATCGCATATAAAAGACGAACCGCTGAGAACCAAATGATTTATTTGGAGATATATTGTGCCTTAAAACATAATACCAGACCACCAAGGGCATTCTATAAGCCATTTTTAGTCACTTTAACTTTACATTCAAAGGAAGGTTTGGTTTGTTGTTTAAAAAAAATAGTATAAGAGTTGAAAATATGACTTTTTATTAAAAATGATAAAACTGTAACATTAGTTCTCAAACTCACTAAAAGTATGTCTTTTAAATAAATAACTTTTAATTCTTAAAATACAGACGTTTAACCATTGCATTACTAATGAGCATGCTCCAATTATTAGGAATCGATATACATGTATATTAATAATATAGTGTAAAAAGTTTGTCAACTCTGATCCCTTCTACAGACTTTATCTTAAGGTATATTAAGTTGAGACCTGGATCAAATTGTTTCCTATTATGTCATTTAATCGAATCAAATGTTATATTCTAAGAATATAGAGAAATTTCTATTACTTTAGAATCCAACAAGATTATACCAAACACCTTCAAAGAATGATATAAAAAAGGTATTATTCATAATACTATTCTTAATACTCTTTGAAATCATAATTCAAATATAGAGGTATTA
Source organism: Galumnidae sp. Gr-Ori-00277 (assembly GCA_034700165.1). NCBI lineage: Eukaryota > Metazoa > Arthropoda > Arachnida > Sarcoptiformes > Galumnidae > Galumnidae sp. Gr-Ori-00277. Next base: position 12,099 of record JAQIXI010001164.1, on the reverse strand, counting down.
AAATATGAAAGCAAATTCCTGAATGTTTTCATTGCTTTCAATTCGAGTAATAAAAATATTTGGAAACTTCTGAAAGTCATTTAAATTTTTATTGAAGATTATTTTAATTTATTTATTTGAACTTGCTCATTTATTATTAAATTTGATTTTAATAATAGAACAAAAACTTAAGAAAAATGATAACACTTAAGGCTAGGATATTTGCTAGTTCATTCTTTGTTTTGGAGGGTATGGTCACAATTAAACAGCCCTTAAATAAAATAATTGGGTTTTAAAATTTGGTTATTGTCTCTAATTTTTCTTTTGAGCCGTAATTTGAATTTCATTTTCCATTAAACAAATCTCTAATATATTGTAAACGTAATGAGAAAAACAAAAAATTAGCCCAAAAGCCATTTAGAGAAATAATTTTGAAAAATATTCTAATTTCATGAACTGTTAGTGCGTTAAACACATACTTTAACTTCAGGCAAATCTAATTAAATAAAATGCGGAGAAATTTCTGTTGAATTATATTTTATTAAAATTGATTTCATTTTTGAGACTAAATTGTTTTCTCCAAAAAAAAACTATATTTCAAAAGAAATGTTTAGTTATTAGAAAATTTCATTTTGAAATATTATTCTAGATGCAATTTGTCTTTAGAAATTGAATTAATCAGCATGGTCATATTTCTCAAAACTCTTCAAAATTTTAATTTCAAGGGCCAATGTTTGATATACAAAACATATAAACGTATATATAAAACAAATGGAATTTTAAATAAATGATAGGTTTTTCTCTTATAATATATTCATCAAACCTACAAGTTCTTTATGTGAAAGGTCTTCTTTGGAGAAACGCAAGAATACAATCATGAAATCAATTGAATTATAACACAAATATTTTAAGTATTTTTTTCTAAAAATACAAAGACTTGAATTTCAATGAATTATTTAAAGTTTCTATTTTTTACCAAAACTAAAGAATATTTGACTTTTTCTTAGAGAATAAAAATAATTTCAGAGCAAATCTCATATGATTTTGAAGTGAATTTCAAAGAACAGTATTTTTGCTTAAGTTATGCATAACTTTTAAAGTTAAGAAAAAATTCAAAAAAATAATACCTTTGGATTGAGTTAAGTCTGAAACGATTAGAGAAGAAAAATTGTTTTTTATTTTACGTTTACCGAACAGCTATTGATTCTTCACTGATGTGTTTAAAAACATTTTGAAAAATCATCTAAAATGTGATACTATTCTATGGTTTCATAGATGACGACGAGAAGTATACGACAGGCCATTTATAACGACAGATATTTTGTTGGTAAGAGTTGGCGATTACCAGATATAATGAGACACTTATTGTCTTTTATTTCGAATGTTTGAAAAAATAAAAGCTATTTATTGTACTTTTTTTCTGAAGAAGAAAATATCATAAATGGATGGAAAATAAATGGCTTCCGATGTTTCGGTTTCTTTCAAATTGAAACCAAATAAAATCTAATGTCTTCTTATTTGAGAAAATCAATCTTTTTATTAGCAGTGGAATAGTAATGGAATAGTAGTGAATATCAATAAAATAGTGAATTATAATGAAATTCTTGATTAGATTTTGATGAAAAACTCATAAAATAGAATGTAATGTAGAATTATCAAACCAACCAAGATTAATGTCAATCCCAAAGACTCAATTCTGAGATATCATGGTAAATAACAAGGAAATTCACTTATTTCTTTTACGAAAAATTGAACATTATTGTCCTAGATTATTTACGATAAATTCATGTCTAAACCATTAATTCAGACAATTTTAAGAACTATTTTAATGATAAAATTCTTTTTACATCAAATATATATAAAAGTATATTCTTTTGAGATTACGATTTGTATTATATTATTGAACCTCTCATATGACCCCTTCCTTCTAATCGTTGATAAAAAAATGGTTAAAATGTAGTGAATCGGAAACGATAGTAAAAAATGGTTCGATTGCATCGCTTTTCCAAATATCATTGAAATGCGTGAAAACATAAAATGAAACTGAAATGGTATTTGACTGAAATGCACGCAACCATCACTTCTACCTTATTTTAAGAGAAATGTCTTTTTTCCTGGACTTTTAGTGAATATACAGATTCTGTATTTTTTATTAATATTAATAAAATATAAAGAATTGAATTATTATTGAAATAATGCGATAATGAATGCCTGGAATTATGATGAAACAAAAGAATCTAGCAATAAACACATTCTAGTACAAATTTATACATTTGAGACAATTTTCTTATATTAATGCATAACTGGTTATAATAAAAATATGCATAAATTTAGTTAAGATGAAAGAGCGGTTCACTCATATATTCAAATGTATGGCTTTGCCCTCAAAGAGAGGAATGAATAAGAGTTTAAGAAAATGGATTCACTGCCAGTTTGTCATAATCTCATTCATTATTACTTTCATTTCGATTTTTTATGGCTGCGCTCAGAACAGACCGACAACTCTTGAATAAAGAAGAGGAAGAGAACACTAAAACTTCGTTTTTTATTTCACTCATTTTTCTCAACAAATAACTGAAAATTACTGAAAAACAGAGCAAACATTTACTCTTCGCTATTCGTTGTATTAAAAAACTTATGTTTATATAAATTTGATTTAAACGTAATATTCGTTTCGATATATAATTTAATTTCTGATTTCGAAATCTGTTCGTCAATAATAGGCTTTTGTAGAATAGCTTTCTTTTGATTATAAAGCGTTTCTATTTCTATACTACCAGTGCTATACAACCAGTGCTAAGCCATACCAATTCGCAGATAAAATTAATTCTCTATTATATGGATATCTATTGAATAATAGGATTCGAGTATTTCTTTGAACCCTTGACCTAATATTTGTGTGGCAATAGAAAAGGGAAATGTCACCCATCATATTATGCTATGACTTTTGGTATTTTCATTCCATTTCAATGCAATAATAAAAAACAAAGCTTTGAATCATTGAAAACAATGAGAGTATTATTTTCATTATGAAATTGTTTTAATAAAAATTTATTTCCGTCACAATTGAGAGATCGCCACTAACTCTATAATCACCAGTACTACCACAACTCAGTGCTCAGTTGACTTAATGGTGATTGATCATTTTTGAAGCAAACGTTCGATATGATTTAAAAAGTGTCTCATCAATCAAAAAAATTTTATAACTTATCAATTAAACATAAACTACAACTCTGTTGGCACTCTTGTCTTTGGACTAGCTTGGTCATCTAACATATCAATTAATCATCTAATTCTTTGAATAATAAAATGCAAAATATGGAAACGAATTCAAATCTTATTTTGAATTTTAATTAGGATTAAAACAAAGGCTCTAAAAGCAGTTAAACCGACACTTTCCTTATAAGAGCCCACATTTTCATTCATTCGTTTCTTATTTAAAGCCCGAATAACTTTTTTGTCATTTATTTTTCTGGAATTTTATTTAATATAAAAAAGTTCACAAATTTATTATTATTTTTATTAAATCTATTCGTCTATTGATTAGAATCTAATCACAAGTGTTATACAGAATAAGTCATACACTTTTCCCGTGAGATTTATCTCTTGATCTAAATGTAAGTCTGAGTTTCAATACATTTGTTTGAGAAGTTTTTTTTCATTTATTAGCTCTAAGATTGTGTTGGAAGTCGGCATCAATTTATCAGTGAAAGCAATTGTCATTTTAGTTTGAGACTTAAAATAAAGAACAAATGTTAACCAAAACCGTTGATCAGTTGACAAATCAAAAACTTTTTTGGGAAAAAAAATATTACAGACAATGAAAGTAAAAATAATTGAAAAGCCATTCGTCTGAAACACAAAACCCAAAAATATATAGATTTTCAAAATCGATGCAATGTTTGAACGAATACTTCTATCGATAGCTTCTAAACAAATGCTAAGATTTCTTGTACTTAACGAGACTCGTGAGGCTATCCTCACATCTCATCAATAGTACAGAAAGAGTAAAAAAAAGATTACTTTGCATTCGTTTCTATACTATCCTTAGAGTTGGAAAAAAAGATTAGGATTTTAAAAATTCCTGACTAACAGACAAAAAGTTATTTTAGAGACAGTATTTGTTTCAATATTAGTTTCATTGATCCGCAATATATCGAAAAATCCGACTTTTTATGACTACTTTGTATGAAGTGCTATGCAATGGTTGCGATGACAAAAGTCAATATAAATTCAGAGTCCGTTAGACGACACTAACTATTTATGGACTGAATAATAATGAATGTTTGCAATAAAGAAAAGGCAAAAATTGTGATCTGGAAATACATTTACACCACATTATATACCAACAAAAGGTGAGTCTAAAAGTTTTCATTGAATAAAATATGTGTTATTGTAAACCTCTAAAGAAGCTGTAAATGACTTTAGTGTTGGTCTTTTCATATTCAATAACTTCTACAATAAGTGTCGGTCTATAATAAAGTCACAAAAATGGCTTAAATGCATATTTATGTCGAATATTGATTTTAAAACAAATTACTTTTTTACATTACTTTGTCGTTATATTTTGAACAAGGACAAAAATGTTTAAAACAAGATTTGAATTTAACTTTAAATAAAGTATTGAAAATAAATGTAAAATAAAAAGAATATCTATTAGAAAATAAGTGGACATCAAAATAATGATTTTCACTCAAAATATCATTTAAAGTATTTTAAAGAATAACTTGAAATCACTTTCTGAAGGCTTTCAAAACTTGTAAAAAGATACTGTCAATTTTGAACTTGATACAAAGTTTAAGACTTTCCTGTAAAATACAGTTGTATCTTAGATCTAGGAAATACAAATATAAAACAACCAGGATATTCTTTTTTTGTTTATTCGCACTTAAGTACAAAATTCTATATTAAATAAAAATATAATAACAAAATTCATATGAATGACATTTGACTTGAAAATTAATTATGATCAAGGATAAAATTCAATAAAAATTGTCTGTCGGAAATTTAAATATTTCAAAATAAAAATTTTCATTCAGGAAATAAATTCCCAGAACATCTAAATTTTTAATTTGTTTTATTAATACTTTTAAATAAACATTTTAAAAATAAAGCCAAAAATATCGCGAATTAATCAAATATTTTAATGAAATTCATTTCAATCAAAATTGTATTCAATTGTAGTAATGATAAAACTTTTTCATCTCATAATATCATCGAATAAATAGAGAAATATTTATTTATTTATATAAATATTTATATAAAAACTTAAGAATAGTTTAAATGTTTTTATATTCAGAAAACTTTAAATCAGAGAAATGTTTATTTAAACAAAAAAAGAAATTTCTCTTCAAAAGTCTTTTCAATAAAAACTTTTTTTCAGATCTAATTTATAGAAGAAGTAATAGAATGCAGTCTTATATCATCTTTAAGTCATATCTGAGTAAATGTTCAAACAATTGCTTACAATAGTATTAGAGATGAAATTAATTTAATATAATGTAAGACCAGTTCCGCCAAAATATTTTACAGAATCTAATCAATGAAGCGCTCAATTATTTCTGTTATCAATCAATTAATGGAAAAACTAATTTCGTTGGAAAAAGGTCTGCGAACTCTCAATATTAGCGGACCCACCAATTGTTCCCAAAAGCCTCAAATAAAACAACAAAAAAATGTTTGATAATAATAATGATGGCATCAGTTTATGGCCAGTGAAGACATTTAGTTGACACTAGTCTGCAATATGAGAGCCAATCCCCCACTCAGAGTGCAGTCGACCGTTTAATTTACTGTGAACTTCTTTTGACAACTTTTCAAATCGGATATCATTTCACATAAGAAAAAGTTATTTACTTTTATTAATATCGCATTCAAAAGGTTTTTTAAAATCAAATATATTTTGAACTGAATTTACTTTCAAACGGAAAAATGTTTAAAAAATTTCCAAAACTTATTTGATTTGAAAAGAAAACTCAGCTTCAATTGGGCCATATCTCGCACATCACTGATCTTGTTTAGCTATTCGTTAAACCTTACTCACTCTACGATAATACCAATTGATAAGACCTGACTAACTTTAACGAGAAATTCTTTAATGAAAAGGTTTTTTTGTAAAAATAAAAAAAGAGAAAAGGATTTCTTTATTCAGAGATTGGGTACCTTTTCATCAAATGGTAGTCTTGCAAAGTTATAATCCTAAGGATTGGTATAATAAACGCTAATATGTTTTTCAACACTTTTTTTTGTGTTTCACTAATTTTAGTTCTTATCTTTAAATTTGTTTCACTTTATTATCAGATAATATAATAGATATTCAGAGAATTGCATTTTTTCAGATTAAATGTTGGATTAAATGTATTACAAATTCTGTGATTTAATTAAAACACAAATGAAAGAAGGCTTTGAATACAAAATGTTAAGTGAGTTTTGATCGGTTTATCAAATATTTTGAATAACTTTTTTTTTATCGTTTTATATAAATATTGTATTTAGTTTTCAAATTATGAGTCAATAAATGATATGAATAACTGTTTGTATGTCATTCGAGACCAATAGAATAGCAATGGATATATACCCGACATTCGAGAGCTTATGGTTTGTTTGTGATATAATTTTTATATCACTTCATAGTGTCAGAGGCAGACACAGAATAAGTCTCAAACTATGTTTGTATAACTATTGTTCATAGTTTCTATAGAAACTGTTTCATTCTTGCAACTGGGAATACGCTATAATCCAGAGTAGAAGTAGGCTTTGATCACTTTTTTAATACAATTATGTCCTTTTTATTTATAACATTTGGAAGACATTATCAAACGTTTCTGAATTAAACCTGAATTGAGGCCAAAATTATGTTCTTTTTTAATGTTAAGTCTTATTATATTTTTCTTTTTGTTTCGATTGAAGTACTAATTAGTGATTCATTTTTTGATGAAAAGCCATACATTTATCGATCGATTTTTTGATTCATTGAAAATAATAATAAAAAGTCTATACTTTAGTTCAAAAAAAATGAAAGCAATGAAAGCCAACAATAATTAAGTCTATAATAATTAAAGCTGTGATTAATAATCATATGATGGATGTGTAGTCATCTCCTGGGCTATGTATGACTGTCTATGTCTTTGTACGGCACTGTATGGCTGCCCTAATTGCAAGTGAGTCATAAAATGTGATAGTTGTGATACAATATAGTTGAATGCTCTCTATATTGATAAGCATTGCTTCACTCATTCAATATTTAGGTGTAGTTCTAATTCTGAGTCTAATAAATGTTTTATTAGACAATAGTTATCAAGGGCAAATTGCAATGGTGCATGCTGAAATAAAAACTTCTAATGCAAGAAAAATATAATAAATGACATTGGCTATTTTAAGAATCTTTTACGATTACAACTTAACAATCTATAATAACCATTTCATCTAGGATCATGTAACATGACAAATTATATGAGGATTATAAAACTAGCTAGTTATTTTATCCTAATTAGTCACTAATAGACAATTAAACTGTAAAAAAGGATAACATTTTTTGAGTCTAAATTCCTCTAAATATGACTCAAAGAAGTGTTGTTTCTTTGGGATCATAAAACTCGGAGTAAATAATTTGTGTCATTAATACCATTCAAAAGATGAGTGGCTTATCTTCAGTCTTGTGCTACAGATTTGCTAAGAGGAAATGGTAACCAATGGTTGAGTTCTTGACTGCATCTGCCTTTAGATTACTGTTTATGAAAAGTTGTTTAAGTTATGAGAATTTTTGACGAATTTGTGGTTACAATACGAGTAAGTAATGACTAAACTTTATTTAAGTCACTGACGACAATTGCTCTTAGTTCAAGACATGCTGAGAGAGAGAGAGTCCGAACTCATGGCAAGAGCTAAGCATTAGTCATACACTCTTACGATAAGTGTTTTCCCAAAAGAAATAAAAACTTAGAGACAGAAAGAGATAAAAAAGTTATCCGAATATGTTTTCTCAACAAATCAATAGTTTACTAATAATTACTTTTAGGACAGAAAATGAAATGTCTATCAATTCTAACATAATTTCTAAATTAGAAATTCTAATTAAAGAACAATTCTTAAAACAAAAAATCACCTAGGTAACATTTATATTTGAAATAAAGCTGTTGATTTGAGTGTTGATCCTTAAAAATGTTCCCTATATTTGTTGAAATCCAAATTGACATTCGAGCCATAAAAGATACCATTATAAAATATGAAGTTACCATGGTAAATTTTACAAAAATTTAGACTCGTTTTTGTTTTTATCGACAAAATAAACAGGAATTGTGTTGACTTACGTTTATTTAGTTCTTTAGCGAACAATTGAAAGGCAAACAACTATAAGAGTAGAAGCGATCCATAACTGTCTCGACTTAACTGTAAAATTCAGATAAAAATGTAAATTATGAATGTCTAACAGCTTTTCATTGAGAGTAGGGCTAAATGTGTCAGACATTTGATTCGCGATAGAAATACGTTGAATATAGGGTTCGATGACACCAACGAAAACCGAAAAATTCAAAATTTTAGGTAAATTGAGTTTCGCCGACAAAAGACGTCAGAAAATATGTATTATTTGTGATATTTTCTTATAAATGAATAGAAAGAGAAAATCAATTACTTGTAATGGAATACTATTAGGGTTTATGCGATTTTGTGCTAAACTCGAGCACAGTTTTGATGACAAACTATTGCTGTTAATCACAATATGAACGGCTATCAAATCATCTTCAGAAGACTGTCAGACAATCGTTAAGGTCTGAGAACTTGTCGATGTGTCGACTCTACTCATAAGACTCTTTCCGATTGTTAAACGGTGACCACTTTTTAGGGCAACACTAATTTCCTTTGATAAAACACATATCAAATGTTAATGACCATGCATATTTAACTATAGCTACAATTCATTAATTAATGAGTGATAAAAATATTCAATTTCTGTCGGTTAGGATCTCTTTTAAATGAAATTTATATGTTGTGCCACAATTCAGGGCAATCCTAAACCATTGGGACAACTGTTTATGGCTGAAGATCTCTATCAGAGTTTATCAATGAATGGAAGCCCAATACTATTATGACAGTCATTATTCATTAAGAAAAGCACATTTCAGTGAATATAAAGACAGAATCTAATGAGAATTCCAATGACATTACCATTTAATTACTGCAAACTTATTAAATGAATCGATTTAACCCCATTTGTGTTAAGTATATTATATTCTGATATTCACTCAATTTATTTGTTTAGTTAAAAATCGATGCAATTCTTCAAATTTATTTTATTAAATATAAGAAACTGTAAAATAATCGCAATTTTAATCAAAAGCCATAACTATTTTTAATCACTAACTGTGAAATTAATTTTTCACTACATTTACCAAGTAAAATGTAAAATAAAATGGTCTTTCACCATTCGTCACCACAAATATTGTTTTATTGTTTATTCCTAAAACTTTAAATATTTCTGATAATTATTAGGAATAAATTCTAATAAAATGTGTTAATTAAACTCTAATTTATTGGTTTGGTTGTGACTATGACTGTCCGCTCATAAGTATTCGTCAGAATTGATGCCTTATTTAAGGCATTTGTATTGAAGAGAATTCTGAGACTATATTTGTTCACAATTTTTAAAAATTCTTTTGTTTGCTATTAATTAATATAAGAGTTAATTATTATTAAAAATAGTTAAGCCTTTTGAATGAAATTGTTATTATATTACAGTTTCTTATATATTATGGATTTGCATAACAAACAAACAAATATTGAATCATTTTATTAAAACTTTTGCTGTTATTTATTCAGACTATGTTTTTAACTGAAAGTCATCGAAGAATTCAAAATCCAATAAATAAAATCTCATTTTTAGGAATAAATAGGAATTTTTTTTTATTCAATTCGTGAATAAACTAACAAAAGAAGGAATCACAAAGACCTGTCTCATACCTTATGCTTCAAATGATAGATATATATTGAAATTTATTAAAAGTCATATATTATTATATGAAAATCAATTGATTTTTAGTGAATGCCTTTTGAAAGTAATGTTATTTGAAATATTGAAATTTGAGAGCCTGGCTATTATTTGAGGTCAATTTTTAAAATAGAGTCCAATAATATGAGACTCGAAACTCAATTTCATAGAAAAGTTTATTTTCTGTTTCTCCAAACATATAAAAGTTTGATCGAATCAGAGCTAAACCACAGCTCAGAAATATTCACAACAACTCATTGTATTGAATGAATAAATTCTTATCACGCAATGGATGGCAAAAACGCACAGAATATGTCAGAAAAAGTTCTCTATAAAAGAAAAGTTTAATCCAAATTCAATTTTACTTTTCTTTCTCTATTTAATACCAGATTCACAAAATGATTCCGATTATATGTCATTACCTTTGAATTAGTGAACAAAAACATACAAATTATAATATTTTATAACAAAAGTCCAAATCTGTAGACATTTAGAAATAATTTATAAGATTTTACTTTAATAGATATAATTGTCTTCAAAAAACTATTTTTTTTTATTTTTTTCTGAAACATTTCTCAGAGATGTGTCACGAAATGAGGCAAAATCGCTCGGAATGAGCTCAGAATAGGCTTAATTTTAAACTGACATTTAAATCACATTTCAGAAAATGAGCGGAAAAAATATGTTTTCCGTAGAATTTATCGACTCATTAGTAGAGCTCTTATTAAAGTATAGAGCACTGGATTTAACCCATTTTTGTTGGTTCTGGCAATTAATGGATAATTAAAATTTCAAAAATTAATTCAAAAAAGATTTCAAATGAATGCCATTTCATAATAAAAGTAATTATTAAATATCTTTAATGGGTTCTCAAATTTTAGACAATAAACCTGATAGTCTTAAGGTTTTATTGTACTCAATATTTACTTCTTTTTCTTACGATATATGGAAAGTGTTTGAGTCTGATATCATTTTAGAGATTTATTATAATTTAAGCAAATTTTAGGCTTAAGTCAATTAATTTCGGTAATCGACAGAAAAAGACTTAAATTTTAATTAGACTCACCATTAAATGGTTGACTACATGGTTGACGACCAGTGGTTGACTATAACTAATATTGATGGCACTAATACTAGGAAACCAGAAAATTTCATTTAAGCACAAATTTATTTTTAATTAAAGTCAATATTTTATAAATTAAAACAACTTTTTTGTTAAAAACTTTACAGAATTTATAGATTAAACACAAATTTATATCGAAAATCAAAAATTATAGAAAACAAAATGATTTCAATTTAAAGATCAATAATAATGAGAATAAAGCGATAAATAAAATCTCACAAAAGTTTAGTTCTTTTCAATAAAATATCGCTTTTATTATGAATAATAAGTTCACATTTGAAGTGATTTTCCTTATATTTTGAGTGGAAGAAAATTTCCTACTCAAGCGGTAAAGGGATGACCAGTCAAGACTCAAGTGCACAGAATAAACCCTATCCGATAGGGCCTATCGTATAAACTTTATTTTGTTTCTTAAGAAAACAAACAAAATTTCACTGAATCTGAAATTTTAAAATAATGGATGTACTGAATGTGTCACTTATAGCTGACCTTGGTTATTATATTGTTAAATGAGTAGGCATTCATCTTGGATAAAGACTAGAAGCTTCCAGTCTTGAAGTTAGAGGACGGATATATTTTAGTTTTGCTTTAAAAATGTCGTTTTGTGCTGACAGCACATACATAAACACTATTTCCCGGTTCTTTCATTGAATGCCTTTTAAATTAAAATTTTAAATCCATTTATAAATTATTGGAAAAATAATGAAATGTTTATTTACTGACAATTCGAGTGCTTTTAATGTCAGATGAGTTGAAGTCATTTTAAAAGAGTACTTCAAAATCAAATGTTTGACAGATTTCTATTCCAAATGAATTGACATTAACTCTAAAAATAAACAAAATTTAAAATATATTTTCAATTTAATTCTTAATTACCGCTGAATTTGAAAATTCCCGTTTGTATTAAGTAAATGATTGCACAGAATATAAGACTTCATTTCTTCCATATTATAGACTCATAAAAGCTTTAGACTTTCCTTTGACTCATTAATTCTCTCTCTCTCTCTCTCTC
>JAQIXI010001163.1:0-15239 GCA_034700165.1 Galumnidae sp. Gr-Ori-00277 | reverse complement strand
TTTGAGAAATAAATTTAGAATATTTTAAAACCAATCTGAGCATCTTATTAAAAATTACTGTAAATGTAGTGATTATGCCTTTGGCTTCAAACCTTGTTTTAAAATCTAATAGTTGTGTTCAATTATTTCGTTGCAAGTAGATTTAAAAATTGGGTTTAATATCAATCCAAATTAATATGAACAAATTATATGATGAACTCGAAGTTTAATAATAAAATAATTTACAGTTTATTTTTAAATAAACTTTACCAAATTTCTCTTTTATGTAATAAAAATAACCATCTAGAAAAATAAGAAAGTTTATTAATATTGTTTCAATTTTAAATATAATTTTTTTCTGAAATTTTCGTTTCAGATATAATAATTTAACAAAAAAATTGTTTTTTTCACTACATTTACGCAGTAGGTGTAGTATATAGTTTCGTTTTTTAAATAAATAGTAAAAATTATATAATATGTGAAAAAAATAAATGAATAAATATTTAAGCTTTATAATCAGATTTATTTAATTTTTTAAAAATGGAATTAAAGTTGATATTATTTAATTGAATGATTGATTGTGTTTGAAAAATTTATAAATTTGAAAATGTCTGAAACAGAAAAATTTGATACAATTTAATATAGTGCAATTTATTTAATGGTTTATAAAATAAGTTATAAGTTTAGATTAGAAAATTAAATATGTCAGATAATAAATAGCAAATATGCAAAAACTATTTCCATAATAAAATATTTTAATGGAATTTCTTGAAAATTAAGAGTTGATCACTTTATCATTCAATTTATTGTATTCATTCAATATTATTGTAAAATCTCCAATAATATAAAGATTTTCACAATGCATGGATTACAGCTTTTTAAAAATAATTAGTAAATTTAACAAGTTTTAGTTATTTTATATTTATTTTTTATTTTAACTTTCAAATAAATATTACTAGTAATTAATTGCATTTTAATATTATTTAAAATATAAATTAAATCATATTAAATATATAAATCATAATTCACAAAATTAAATCATAGTCTTTTTCACTACATTTACGGAGCAATATGTAGTATATGTACTTGTTTTACGCGCACCCACACACCCGCCCACCCGCCCACCCCCCTCGCTTTTTGCTTGCAAAGGACAACAATACTTCTTTGCAGAGATTAACAGGTAAATTTATAGTTTTTATATATTAATGGAGGTCTTTTGCTAGTAATGGGAGAATATTTCTCTGAATATTAACGGGTAACATATAGCTTTTTGTTAGTAATGGAGGGACAGGGAGGTTTTTGGCTCTCTAGGGAACATTCTTTTTATTAGTAAAGGGAGGGGACAGGGATGCCTTTTGCTAGTAATGGGGAATATTTTTTTGAATATTAACGGGTAACATATAAGCTTATGCTAGTAATGGAGGGACAGGGAGTTTTTTGGCTCTTTAGAGACCATTCTTTTCATTAGTAACGGGAGGGGACATGGATGATTTTGCTAGTAAAGGGAGAATATTTCTCTGAATATTAACGGGTAACATATAAGCTTATGCTTATAATGGAGGGACAGGGAGGTTGATGGCTCTCTAGAGACCATTCTTTTTATTGAATTCAACTTTTTTTAGATCAACTATAAGTTTATCGTTAAACATTAAATTCAAATCAATATTTGATTAAATGATTTTTTGAACAATAGTTTAAAATTAAAATATTTGATGATTTAATTAATTTTTTGAATTAAAATATGATTTTATTTTTGTTGAGTTTTGATCGAATATACCAAAAACATGTATATCTGAAAAAGTATTTGTTGCAGGAGATAGAGACCTTTTTTATTCGATTCAGAATGCTTGATTTAGTGGGATTACATATCTCTTAAGGGGCAAATTCAAACCAAAAAATTCAAACTTTTACGCCTTCTAGCGGGTAAACCTTATGAAATTTCCTAAATATTTTTATAATTTTGAGTTCAGCTCAATGTCCTCTATCGATTGCAAACAAAAAATTCCGGGTGCAAGCTGACCCGGAAAAAGCCATCCTTCTTTATATTTAATAAACTGTAAGATGTGCCATTGATAATCCATATTATAACTATTCTTGTAAAGTTTTAATTTAAGACGATTCTATAAACTACCTTTAAAGCGTAAATTTAGTGGGAAAAAAATATCAAGAATTTTGTAGCAAGATATAAAGACCTATTTTATTTGATTCAGAATGCTTGATTCTATTGGATTACATGTCTCATAAGGGACAAATTCAAACTTGAAAATTTCTATTTTGACACCTTATAGCGGGTGAACCTTATAAAAATTTCCTAAATATTTTTATATTTTTGAGTTAAGCTCAATGTCCTCTATCGATTGCCTACAAAAAATCCCAGTTGGCAGCTTACCAAAAATTACTATCCTACTTAGTTATTAGGTTATTTAAATATTTTAAGTTTGTATATTTTTCTGAGCTAACAAGTAATTATTATCAAGAATATTTATAGATTTTCTATTGACTCTAAAAGACATCAACTTATGTTATTTTTAACTATGAGATTAGTTAAATAATTTAACTAATAAGAAGCAAAATGAATTAGGTTATTTAAACTATTAAATATTATTCGCAAAATAAAGAGCATGGCCTTAACGCCAATTTTAATATACACTGAACACGGAAACATGGGGGAATAATTCCATAAAATTGCACACTATTTTAGCTATTTTTTAAGTATTTTGGCTTGTAAAATTTTTGAGCTAGTATATTTTCTTAAATCCTGAAACTTATTTTCAGCCAGATATATTTAGTTTAATTTCCATTAAACAGAATTAAATTATCTTGTTTATTGTTTGGGTAGTGATTATTTTAGTGGCACATACAAATTTGAACATTTTAAAGTATCATGCTAAAATTAATGGTCTAATAGCAAAACCCAGAAAATATAATTTTCTATTTTCAATTTTACACTATATACTTTTGGAATTTTTTAAATATCTTGAAAGTTTTGGGAGAGAGAGGCTATTTTGTCAATATTTTGGCATACTTTACAAAAATCAAATAATATCAAAAATAGCTTGGATATTTTAAAAATTTTTATATATTTATTAAATAGAATAATAAATAAATAAGGGATAAAAATTTGGTTTTAAAATTCCAACTACAACCAAGCTAAAATTGTAATGCCATTTTCAGTATTATTCCCCCATGTTTCCGTGTTCACCGTATATATTTTAAATAAAATAAGCCATTTGTAAAGTTGCGATGATTATCAGGGCTTGAATAATAATATATTTGGCTTCAAATAGCCCATCTTATTCAGGAAGGTTGACAGATGCATATTGGTGATAATCCAAAAATGGACCTATAAATAAAGAAACCGATAATTATATATATAATAGAAGACTGAAAATTCAACCAAACTTTCAAGTTATTAAAATAAAAATAAATAAAAAAGATTTAAAGAACTATTTACAGTCTTTTAAAATAAAATATAAATTTAATTATATGTTGAATTAAAGCTATTTTATTTAATATTTGATAAGAAATCATCAAAATGGCCTCAAATTTTAGAAAACCTTTCTAATTAAATTACTAATTGAATTAATTATTCTATTAGTTCTATTTTACACTTTATAAATTATATTTTTTGATCTTGAACTAACCAAAATAAGACATAAAAAGTTTTATTTAAAGACTTTTGTTTAAAAAAAACCCAAAAATTTCTAAATTATTTAAACAATATTTATTAAACAATTATTTTTATAAATATTGTTATTAGTATTTTTATTTTAAAACACTCAAAAAAATATATACTAATTTTAATCCGTGAATTTTTTGCCCTTTGTGTTTTATATTTTATAAGCCTAAATAAACATTTAAATTTTGGAATTTAGGCTAGATGATAAAAATTTTCTAATAAAATGAGAAGAAAAATTCTTAGCTTTTAGCCACTCTTATATTTGAAAAATTTTAATAGTAATTAATACCATTATTAATTTTTAGCTACAGTTCTAAACAAAAAATGATTAATTTTAAAATTTTTAAAAATAAAAATAAAATCAATAGAATTCAATTGATTTATTAAATGTGTTTTGAAAAATTTATTAAATTGAATCTCTCTCTGAAGCAAGAAAATTTGATACAGTTAATTTTATATAATTGAATTTGTTTAAATTTTATTAAATAAACTTAACTTATAATAATATTTTATAATAGCAATTATAATGATTTATCATGCAGATATAATTAAATATTTAAATAAAGTTACTTGGTAAACTTATAGTTACTTAAAATGTGCAAAAAATAATTATATGTTTGAAAGAATAATTTTATTTTATTTGCATTATATTGATGCCCAATATGGACATCCAGATGGCCTTCCCTTCTCCTCCATTCCTGAGCTCTAATTCAAACTTTCAAATCTTTTTCCGTTAACTTTAAACCCTTTTTAAGCTTCAGTTTAACCTTTGTTTCCAACAGTAGTCGCACAGTCTCACACTCAACAGTTCATTCAACACTCAATCAATTTCTTTGTTCTCAAACCAAAATTTGTTTAATCAATAAAATTGTGTTTAAAATTGATTCAATTGTTTCATTCAATTTTGTGACCAGAGCTGCTTCTTTGGGTAACAATATAATCAAATTTTATGGTTAGTATTTTAATTAATAATCTCTTAAAATGATTATATTTTGAATTAAATATTTAAATATTTAATTTAAATAGTTTCATTTAATTTGAATCAAAACAATTAAACAAAATTGAATTATAAGAAATTATATTGTACGACACTTCATCAGTTTCGTAAAAAGAAAATCAAATATATTTAACCTTGGTTATTTGGAGTAATAAAAAATAAATAATTTAAATATATTTATCTAAAAAACTGTAACTAAATAGTTATAATACTAAGCAACTCCAAGTGTACCTAAATAACTCCTAATCAGTAAACTTTGTCTTCAATTATAGCACTATATGCAAAGTCCTTTCCCACACAAAAATATTTACAACAATTCTTTATATTTTCGGATAAATTATTATATGCCTTGAACTCATATTGAAAATTTGGTACTTTAGAAATAATTTATAACTTTTATTTAATAGTAAAAAATTGTCTTCTTCTGAAACCAAAAAAAGAATTTTTATATCATATTATTTTTAATGATAAGATATTATATCTTATCAATAAAATAGAAAGAATGAATACGAATACTGTATATATTATATATTCTCCCCCCGCTTTTTGTTTGTAACGGAGATCTTTGCAGAGATTAACGGATTTCTACTACTATGTTAAAGAAGTCTATCTATCCTTTTGTTAGTATATGAAGTCCATTCTTCTTTATAGACTTGTACAGATATTAGCGGAAAGAGAGGTCTTTTGTTAGTAACTGGAAAATATTTCTTTGAATATTAACATGTAATTTATAGCTTTTTGTTAATGACGGAGGAGAGGAGAAGGATTATACTTTTCTAGATACCTATTCTTTAGATATTAACGGAGAAAACAGGGAAGTCTTTTATTAATGATGTAAATATATATATAGTCTTTTCATAGTAATGGAGGGATTAATATGCTTTTATAGAGACCTATTCCTTAGATATACAATATTTACATTATTCGTTTTCATTCTTTTGATAAGAAATAATATCTTATCATTAAAAATAATATGATATAAATATTATTATTTTTTTGGTTTCAATAGAAGAAAATGATTATTTTCGCCATTTTTAACCATTAAATAAAAGTAATAAATTATTTTTAAATTATTTAAAAAAGATTATTACAAAGATTGATAAATAATGTCATTATTTCTAAATGAGTTCAATGCTTATAATAATTTATCCGAAAATATAAAGAATTGTTGTAAATGTTTTTGCGTGGGAAAGGACTTTGCGTATTGTGTTACAACTGAAGACAAAGTTTACGGATTAGGAGATCATTTATTCAAATATATCACAATTAATGATAATAATTTTATATTAATCGATGAATTGTGTGATAAACAAATACAAGAGTTTTATTACACAAATAATAATTATTGTATGTTAGCCAGAAGTCGTGATAATATAATATACAGTTGGGGATACAATAAACATGGACAACTTGCCAGAAGTGAGATTCAATTATACGAATGGTTGACACCTCAAAATATCAGTTATTTTGACGATAAGAATATTATTGATATCTCCTGTGGTTTGAAACACTGTTTGGCCCTTTCTTTTGAAGGACTGGTTTATGGATGGGGTGATAATAGCGAGGGTCAGTTCAATCAATTATTTAAAATTAATTATAAAAAGTACTATACTCCAGTTTTGATTAACTCAATGAATGAAAAGTTTAAATATATTTATTGTTATGAAAACAAATCATCTTTGGTTTCATTTGATGGTTTTCTACATATTTTAGGCCAAAACCGTCAGAAAATAAATATAAATAATTGTCATTTAGTTGTTCCTTATCTAATAGAGGAAAGAAATATGATTTTATCGTATGATTCAATAATTAATTCAATTAAGGATATAAGCCATGAAATAAAGGATATAATTCTGTTAAGAGGCAAATACTTTATTAACACCAATAATAATTTATATGAATTACAATTGAATGGAAATTTACTTAAAACAAATTATAGAAATTATTTCGACTTTTGTTTATTTAAGTTTCAGTCAACCTTTAAAACGATTCATATAAAAAATAATGGAATTTATATGAATAAAATTGAATTGAAATTAAACCAAAATTCTTCCCAAAAATTATTCCATTCAATGGAATCTATTTATAATAATTTCGATGAGTTTATGGCTCAAAATTATGAATATTTGCAACTTTCAAAGACATTAAAGAGTTTTCAATTGAGAGAAATTTTTTTAAATAATATTGTATTTAATGTCAAATATTATCATCAAATTGGAAGATACAATTCAAAGGAATACTCAGCCATTTTTGTTATGAACGATAAAATAATGTATGGATTTGGTTATAACAAAAATGGATGTTTGGGATTAGGTCACGACGAGAGGGTCGATGGATATATTTTAATAGAAGAATTATGTGAACAAAATATTGAAGAGATTTTCAATGGAAGGTATTGTATGTTTGGAAGGAATGATAAAAATGAAATCTGGGGATGGGGTTGGAATAAGTATGGACAATTAGTGAGAGGTTTTCCAAAGGAAGAAGTATTTAAACCAGAAAAAATTGGTTTCTTCGATAATAAAAATATAATTCACTTAGAATTAAACAAACATTGTTTGGCTCTTTCATGTGATGGCGATGTTTATGGATGGGGTTATAATAGATTTGGACAAATAGGATGTGGAAGTGAAGAATTATATATAACAGAACCTGTTAAGTTAGAATTTGGATTGGAATCAGATCTAAAAATTGAATTTATTTCGTGTTCTGAAAGAACTTCAATCGCGGTTACAAATAGAGGAAATGTTTATATTTGGGGAGAAATTGGATTATTTGAAATAGAATTGAAACCAAGAAAGATTGAAGTAGAAAATATACGTAAAGTCTTTTCTATAGATGTCTATCGACATATCTTAGTATACTTAACAACAAAACGGGAGTTTTATATTTATAATATTAAAGATAAGAATAGTAAATTAATCTTACAAAATATAATTGACTTTTTCCCTTTTACAAATATACTGGATTTTGATGCGGATAATAAAATCTTTTATGTTAAACAAGATAATTTCATTTATAAACTTTTGTATCGTGACTACAATAAAGGAGAAAATGAAAAAAATGAAGATAATTTTGACTTTAAAATATCAAAAATTAATTACTCAAATATATTCGAATGTAATCTCTATGAATATCAGAGAATCGATGAAACAATTATTATAACAACTGATGGATATCTCAAAAGTTTTAAAATAAAAGTCAATGAAAATTATGCACAAAATTCAAAAGAAAATTTTTTATTAAAATACAGGGAAAATATTTTCGATAAAAAATATGAAAATCTATTTGAAAACCAAGAGCAAATTGGAAAGGGAGGATTCGGACAAGTATTCAAAGTAAGGGATATTACAAACAATAATTTATATGCAATAAAAAGGATCGAAATCACAGGTAATATATTTTATTTATTGGTTAATAATCTTTTTAAAAATTGTTTCAATATTTTTATTCAAATTTATCAAAAATTATGTATAAAAACAAAAAGAGTATCTAAACTGAAAAAATTAATTGAATTTCCAGGTGGATTAAAAGAAACATTAAAGGAATTAACAATTTTATCAAAATTAAATGACACTTATGTTGTTAAATATATCAATTCTTGGACTGAAGGAAAGGTTATCGACAAATGTTTTGTTACATATTTTTATATTCAAATGGAATTCTGTCAACAAAATTTAAAGCAATTAATTAAATCGATCAATATTTTAGAGAAAAAATACACAACAATTCAATTCTATATTCGGGTCAAACTTTTCGTTGAATTGATTGAATGTCTCAATCATTTGCACACCTCGAGCCCTCCTATTCTTCACAGAGATCTCAAACCAGAAAATATTTTAGTAAGCGATGGAAGAAATGGCAAATTTTTAAAGTTATGCGACTTTGGGTTATCTAAAATCTTTGAAAGCAATAGAAATTCCAAGGGTGTTGGAACATTACCATATATGGCTCCTGAAGTTAAAGAAGATGACCCTGATGATTCTGATTCTGATAAAACTTTATATAATGAAAAATGTGATATTTATAGTCTTGGAGTTATCGCAAAACAACTCTTTAATATAAAACAATCGATAAAAAGTTTAAAAAGAATTGACATTTTGTGAGTTTTATATAAGTCAAATACAAAGTCCTCAAAAACTTGATGAATTTTAGCATGAAAGATTGTTTGAATGTGCATGGTATAAAATAAGAATAAATTTAATTGATTCACTAAGTATTTTATTAGAAATCATTAATATTTAAAAAATAAACCTAATTAATTTTTAAGCATATATTTTTGAATGTTTCAAAAAATTATTACAATGATTAACGTTTTCATAAATTTTAACGTTCCATTTTAAAGATTTAAACTTTAATCTTCATCAAGTTTTTGAGGACTCTGATCATATAATATTAACTTATTTTATCTTTTTATAGAAATGATTATTCTTTCCTTTATCCTGAGTGTAATCATAAAATTTATTTAAAAGAATTATGCAAAATAATTGTGAACATGATTTCAAAAGAAACTAAAGATAGACCCTGCTGCAAAGATTTGATCAATTTTTTCAATGAATGGACCTTTGAATTCATAAATATGAAACTCATATTTAATCCAAATAACCAAAAATTATTTTATGATTTTGTAAAGAATTTATCCGTTCCACAAATATTGAAATATTTAATATATCAAGAACTTAAAAGAGGTAAACATTTATATGGTTAATAATTAATCAGATTATTATCTTTCTTTTTGCAAGATGGCGTAAAATTATACTTTTGGGATAATTTTGAAATATGTTCTCAAATCGATTATAATATTAAAACCAAAATACAATTTTTACACGTTTTCGACGATACAGAAGGATATAATTTATTATTTATAACATCAGATGATAGAGTGTTTGCTTTTGGCTCAAATTACTTTGGTTGTTGTGGTTTTGGTAACGATAATAAAATTGATAGCCCAGAAGAAATATCTGAATTGTGTTACAAAAATATTCAAGAATTTTATATCGGATATGCATTTATTTTAGCCATGAGTTCCGATCTCCAGTTATATGGATGGGGAGATAATAGTTGGGGACAATTAGGCCGAGGATTTTATAGCAATGAAAATGAATTTTTGAAACCAGAAATAATTTCAATTAAAAACGAAATATTTATTCAAATAAGTTGTGGATCAGAGCATACTCTGGCGCTAACTTTAAATGGAAATGTCTATGGATGGGGTGGTAATGATCGTGGGCAAATTGGTTGCGGACAACAAATCAACAAAAAATTTTCAAAACCAACTCACCTGAAGATATTTCCGAATAAAACAATAAAAACCGTTTTCGCTTCATATTGTCAGTCATTTGCTTTGACAAAAGATGGAATGGTATATAGTTGGGGTTATAATGGATTTTGTTATTTAGGAGACGAAATGAATATTAAATCAAATGTTTATGAACCGAAATTAATTAATATATCAAATGTAATTAATATATGCCCCTCTACTTGTAATACATATTTCCTTACAAATAGAGGACACATATATTTTTGTGGTCTATATGAAGATAAAAATAATTGTGAATATTATCAAAAATCACCGAAACTATTAAGTATATCTACGTATTTTTCATTACTTTCTTCAATCGCAACTGTTGTTGATGAGTATGGCATTTATTATTTAGATGGGGATAAATATTTTAAAATTGACCAGTATAGTTTAAATGAATTTTATTCCCAAAGATATAATATAACTTTAAACACGATTTGTTTTGGATTCAAAAATCAAATAATATCATCACTGAAGCGATATTCCGAAAATCATCCTTTTATATATAATTCATTACTTCGTTTGTATGAAAAAACAGAAATTTGTGATGAAATTCCGTCAGAACTTATTGAATGTATAATTGAATTAATGAGTATTTACAACAATGAAATTGATATTTGCATCGCATCGATGAGATGTCTATATAATATGAGGAATAAAATTGTTGGCATAAAAAAATCCTCAACAATGAAATCAATGGCTGACATAACACTAGAAGTGATGAAAATATTTTCAAAAAATCCAATAATTCAAATCAATTCACTTATGTTTTTAGATTATTGTGTATCAGAAAACATAGAGTTTGATTACTTTCAGTGCATTCGACTATTATTCAAATCTTTGGATCATTTTTTCAATGACTTGAATATCCTTAGAATTACAACAAATTCAACTCTTTTGTGTTGTAAATTGTTATCTAAAATAAGCAAGGAAGAAAAATTTTATATTAGATCAAATCTTATTTATATTGAAACATTGATTAATATCGTACAGCAATGCTGTAAAACAACTGAAAATAATGATTATTTGTTGAATTTAACCCTAGAAATAATTATGAAATTAAGCGATGAAATGGTAAAAACCTACGAATTATTAATTAAAATCGGGGGGATTAATGTATACTTTGAAATATTAAATGTAAACTAAACTTAATTTTACTGAAATTAATACTTATTTTCTCCAGAAGTTTAAGAATAAAATTGAAATCACATCAAATGTGTTACGTCTTCTCAATAATATGGCAGAAGTGACTCATTTTAAACCATATTTCATGAATAACGAATACATAATAATTTTGAGGTAATTTAATTTTAATTGAATTACAAGTTATTGAAATTTTATTTATAAGTAGACAATTCATGAAATCTATTGAATTTGAGAACAGTTATCTTTCTTCAGGAATTTTAGTCAAACTCTGTTCTGATATTAATCTCTGGGAAAATTCAAAGAAATTGAATGAAATTTTAGATGAAATCGTAAGTAAATTCATATTTCTTTTTAATTCAGTTTTATTTTTAGATTAATTTAGTTTTAAATTGGGAAATACCTAAAACGGAATTTATTATTTGCAACTCTTTCAAATCATTCTCTTCTCTATTGAATTGTTGTGAACCAACTATACAGTTGTGGACCCTTTGGGTCTTACATTATCTCTGTTTTAAAAATCGTAAGTAATATATTTAATAGAATTTGTTTAATTTTTTTCAAATTCAATATTCATTTCTGAAATTTATTAAATCAATTTAAATATCCATTCTTTTTTGAAGACGAGAAAAACTGTCAAATGTTAATCGACGATAATATTCTTCCAATTATTGATAAAATATATGGAAATTCAAGTGATGAAAATAACAAACATTTAAAAGAATTTTCATCTAAAATCCTTAATGGCTTTCATAAGTATTTTCCAA
The DNA here is from genome assembly GCA_034700165.1 of Galumnidae sp. Gr-Ori-00277. NCBI lineage: Eukaryota > Metazoa > Arthropoda > Arachnida > Sarcoptiformes > Galumnidae > Galumnidae sp. Gr-Ori-00277. Next base: position 3,372 of record JAQIXI010001163.1, on the reverse strand, counting down.
ATAATGAAATTTGTAAATAAAACCTATAAAATCCCATATATCATTTTTCCTTTTAATACATTCAATAAATTACATACTAGTTTTAACCTGTAAAATTTTGCCCTCAAATCTTGTTTTAATGAAGAATTTAGATAAATTTGTTTTTTAAATTCAAAAATATAATTAATTTTAATTTTAAACTATAAGAATATAAATATATACAACAATTAATCAAATATTTATTTGAGTTTAATGTTTTTCGAAAAATTTAAAGTAAATTTAAACAAAATAAAAATTATATAAAATAGAACCTTTTATTTAAGATATTTCTTGTTATCCTAATATTATTGATTTAGCAAAACTTTCAAACTTTATTTATTTTTTATTTTATTTAAGTTTATCGTTTAACTTTCTTAAAACTGTCCTTTAAATAACTTTTACTTGTTACTTTTGTCAAGCCTTGGTAATTTTGTTGAATAAGCTTATTATTGTTGAATTTATATAAAACATTCATGAAATATGTTCAACATTAAAGAAATCTAATTTTTGTTTGAAATAAGTTCTATTATCAAATTAAAATTTTAAATTTATCCATGTTGAACTAAAATAATGTAAATAATATTTAGATAAAGTTCACAAAAAAGTATCACCGTACAAGGTCAATATAACAATATAACAATATTTCAGTGGTTTTGCTTATTTACAGTTTAAAATTCGGTCAAAATTACAGTATTGAGTTTTAATGACAAATAATATTAAATCATAATTCTTTGGTATATTAGTTTAAATTCATCTGTTTTATATAATTAGAATATTAAATAGAGTCCTAAATAAATTATATTTTGTTATTTTATTCTAAAAAAATAAATTTTACTTGTGCAATTAAATAGTAAATTTCCGATGAAAAACCAAATTTCTCACAATAAAATCACCTTTGAATTGATCCTGATGAATTTGAAGTGATTTATTATTCAGCGGAAAAGCATCAAACAAAGATTATTTTCTCATTAATCTCATCAAGGTATATAAATTACAAATTGAGAGCACTGGCTTAGCGGTACATGTCTTATCAGCTGTGAGATCAGCCAAAGCGAACGGTGCGATTGCCATCGAGGCATTAAAAACTATTGCTACGGCGGCAAATGACCCAACTGATCCATTCAGTTTATGATATTTTGCTCGGATAACACGAATGCCCACAATTGGCACCACTTCTATCAAAAGAAAAATGAATTAGCAAATTGAATTAGCAATTAGCATTATTATATTCACATGAATTAGCAGCGAACATTGCTGTTTATTCTTTCATCAGCAATGAGTCAAATGACACAATTTGACTCTGCTTTGGGTCATAAGTAACGCGAGCCATGAGAGAAAGTCGTTGATAACAGGGTTATAATTCTTAGCGATTTTGTGTTAAATTATTTCAGAAGTGATCCTTAAAATTGTTTATAATTATCTCTGTTTGGAGACCTGTATGTGAAACAGAAATAGTTATAAACCATTTAAAGGATCACTTTCTATTTTATCACAAATTTAGTTTATTAATTGAACTAATTCATTGAATATTGGTTATTCTATTAATATCTTTTGACATATTATAAGCAAAAATAGACTATTTTATTTTGAAATAATAGACTAGGTGATAAAAAATATTATTTTCTCAATAATTTTTTTAAAAAATATATAATTTAATAATACAAGGTATCAACTGTTTATTAATTAAAATGAGAAACAAAATTTAATTCATTTGACATACCATGATTATTTTTGGTAAAAATTTTAACTGATCAAGGTTATAAACAAATATGATTTCAAAAATTTTAATTAAATTTTTTTTATTTTTGAAATATCTAAAAACACCAAAGACTGTAATACTTCAACAGATTAAAAATGAATATTATCAAGGGGCTAACAAGTTTTGTTTTAGGAGAATAAACTTTTAAGAAATCACTGAACAAGTAATCTTTTCTAATTATTTTCTTTTACTTATTTATTTTTTATATTAACTGATTTTATTCTAAAATTTATATTTAATGTAATTTTTTTAAAACAAATTACAAAGCTATAATATGTTTGACAAAGTTTATCTTTACAACTATATTTTAAGTTTCATTTAATTTTAAAAAACATCTTGTAAAATATTTAAAAGACATTTAGAGACAATTAATCAAAATATAAAAATAATAATGTTTTGTTTATTTATTTTTTAAAATCCAAATAAAATTCCAGTTTATAATAATATATTTTTAAATAATTTTATTGTTAGAATTAAAAAACTCAAAAAATTAATAAATAATCATTTTTTGGTGAAATCTTTTGAAATAAATTTTTATTTTATTTTTTAAATAAAGCTAGGCTCTATATTATTTGATATGAAATCAACAAAAATGTATCAATTATTATAATGAATATTATTCATTGAATACTTAAAATATTTACCAAAAATTATTTTGGAGTATTGAACGAAAAAACCTTTGATTCTCATTTTAATTTATTGAATTATTTAATATTTTTCTAAAAAAAAGATTAATGAGAAGAGAGTATTTTTTTAATCACCTAGCTTATTATTTCAAAATAAAATTGTCTATTTAGGTTTATAATATATAAATTATATAAACATTAACAGAATTATTTATCCAAAGAATTATTTCAATAAATAAATTAAATTAAATTTTTTTCACTACATTTACGTAGTAGGTGTAATATATAGTTTCCACAGGTGTAATATAAGGTTTCGTTTTACTTATCCGCGCGAACCTTAATCCGCGCGTGCACTAATCCACGCGAACACTAATCCACGCGATCACCAATCTTCGTTTATATTGATCCACGCTTACAATGATTAATCCTTTTCATAATCACCTATATATTAATAAACCCATATACTTATCAACTCATAATTTGAGAAATAAAGAAGGATGGCAATCCCTTTGCTTATAAATTTTCTAAAAATATACAAAAGTTGAATTTAAAATAATATACCAAGCTATTTTTTCTAATGTAAAACACTTTAGAAAACAAAACTATTAAACTTATAAGAAAAAGTCAATACAAAAACAACAATAAAAACCCCAAATTGAGTTATAAAAATTTGTTTAATTCACAATGAAAGTATTTTTTGAAATTTTTTTATTCAACATAACTTTATATAATAATACATAATTGTAAAAAATTTAGCTGCGTAGGTTTTATTTTTGCAAAATTTCCCAATTTATATATAAAATCTTTGAAATCATATATTAAAATAAAAATTTGGTTAAGTTTACAGTCTTTTAAAATATTAAATTCATTAAAATATTTTTAAAAATTAATCTGTTACCCAAAATTTGATCTTGGTAACAAATTGAATGAAAAACACAATTGAAATGAAAACACTTTTTAGATTTTAAA
>JAQIXI010001162.1:0-15247 GCA_034700165.1 Galumnidae sp. Gr-Ori-00277 | reverse complement strand
ATAAGCACACTATAAGCACACCATAATATTAAATTGAGTCAATCATTTTACCAAAATTTCTCCTAAACTTTTCCATTTAAATTAACTCAAATTCTTTTTAGTTTAAAATTAGATCAAGCTACTATTTAAACTTATTGCGTAATATTGTTATTTTTAACTATTTTAGTTATCTAGGTGATATTTATAATTCAAGACAAAACACTTGATATTTTTCATAGTGTTAAAGCAAAAGCTTTTGTAATTAGAGATGAACATGAACAAATAATGTTCAACACTAAAGAAAATTTGCAAATTAACAAGTTTAGATTTTAACAAAAACCATTTGTGATTATTTTTAATTTGTTTGATAAGCTCTGGTCTAAGAGAAAAGAGTGTAAACAGAGTCAGTTTCTAAGACTTTAAATGATTTTATTTTTATAATTTGTTACCAAAGACTCTGAGAATAATAAGAAATTATTTTTATTTTCAATTCTTACGAAATGAGTCAAAAGTTTTGACTAAAAACTCAAAGCGAAGGATATCTTTTAATAAATGGTTTAAAAGCCAATGAACTCATTCTTGAGTTTCAGCCAAAATATTCCTCAAAATTCTTTCAAAAGACGACACTTCACATCATTTTAAGAGAATTTCATACAATATTTATTGTCAATCAAATATAGTTGAGTCGATTAATTGCTATTCATTGCAATAGTATTGACAATGAATACCAAATCGTCTAATTGAATGTCTTTCCCTTCTTTGACACTGAATTAATGCCAGAAATCAGAGTAAACAGTACTTACATTGAGCTCGATATCAATCAATTCAGCGATTTTCTTATACTCCGAGAGATGTTTACTAAGTTATTAGAATATGTTATTCATTGCATGACTCGTGACGTGATTTCACTCAAATTCTTTTTAGATTAAACTTTTATTCAAATTCTTAGTTATTTTAATAAAAATGTGTGACTTTTCTCGACAAATATTCTTTGCTCTGAACTTTTGTTCAAATAAAGTATGAAAATGCCATGGTGATTTCTTATCACATCAATTGATAACTTAATTTTAAATGTTTTCAATACACTTAAAATAAAAGCATTGAATACAACTTTAATGATATTTTAGCAAAAATAAACTCAATTCCATTCTATCAAAAATTTAAACTCTTTTTAAATGAGTAAAAATCAATGAATTAATTGTGAGATATTTTTTGCTAATTTTTTAGCCAAAACTAATAATTTTTCGTTTACTACAAAGTGAAAGAAAATACAATTGAATTGAAAACTGATTGACAATTCAGTGATTGTGCATTCATTAAATGCATTGCAGTGAAGTGACATTTCGAGCTGACCCATACATGTATTGCTATAAATACCTAAATCTTTCGCACAAATAGCTATTCTTTTCTCGACCCTTTTCATTTTTATAATTATATCCCATTAATTGTTGGAAATATTGCCCAAAAAATCATATAAACGGAATTTATATAAAAATATTAATATTATATGTTGTCAATGAAATAAATAACCAAATATTCGGGAAATTCTCAATAGAATTAGAATTTATTTAACAATTAAATTACTAATAATTTAAACAAAATATCTGTTCGAACGTACATTTGTTTTGTCTCTAAATGTTAAATATCTGAGACATGAATAACAATCTAATTATATAATTTTATTTAAAAAATATGTGTTTCTCTAAAAATCATGAATAACTCATTGATTATTATTATTATCGGTTTTTTTAAGTGTTTATTATTTGAGTTAAAATATCTTAACGCCAAAGTCAACCAAATTTCATACTCTGTTAACATTACCTAACGTTACGTTTATTAGACATATTTTACGTAATAGTCATCAAAACAGTAGATGTGTTGAAGTGCTCTAATAGTATATCTGTAACTCTACTGTCAGTTTGCAACATGTCTTACACACCATAAAAGGTTTGCGACATTTTGGCACTGATTCGGATAATACACTCAACTCTATTTAATAGCTATTATTATAAAAATAATTCAATTAAACAAAACAACCCTTAAATTCAAATTTGAATAAACAATGAGAGGACCAAAAAACAAAATATCTTTTGTTTGAATTTGAAGGACAAAAATGAAAACCTGGGATCAATTTAGAGGAAAAAATTCGATACATTGAACAGATATCTTAAGTACATCTCAAAGATTTTTATTTTTAGTTAGAATTACCCCCAACTAAGAGGTGGTATCGAAACAAGTAATCGAAACTTTACTCTTAGAGCGCATATCAAAGCAATTATTGGTCTAAAATATGGACGAAAAAAATCCGTTTCAGTCCCGACTTATTTTCGTTTCAATGTTTGTGTCTATAAAACTGTTATTCTGGTGGGAGTGAACCCAAACCACATTTGGCAGTGTTTCGCGTATTTGTCGTTTCAATCGCTGTCTTAGTCTTCGCTGACGAATCGCTATTACTTTGAAAGCAATACATAAGTAGTTATCGTTCGAAAAGTTAATCAGACTTAAGAAGAATCGCAAACGAGTCTCACATAAGTCGAGAGACAGTCCTGTCATTGTTATTCACTTCATTACATTTGTTAGTAAAGTTGTTGTTAATAAGTCAATAGCGATAAATGGCTCACTACGGAATTCAGGCCGCAGTTACTGCCAAAACTGTGTCCAAACGTTCACCACAAGTAGAGAAGGCTGTCATCGACTGGATCTATGAGTGCATTGGAGAGCCAGCTCCTGAGGGCACCTTCGAAGATATACTTAAGGATGGAGTGGCACTTTGCAAACTCATTAACAAACTTAAACCCGGATCTGTTGATAAGGTATAAAAAACTGTTTAATTATTGATTCAATTAATTTGAATAACAAAATACAAGAAATACTAATGACTTACGTTTAACGAAACAGATCGCAACCGGTGGCAGCGGTTATGTACTCATGGAAAACATCAATAAGTTTTTGAAAGCAGCTCAGGACTATGGGGTAGCTCACGACCAACTCTTTAGAACTGTCGACTTATACGAAAAGAAAAATATACCAGAAGTGACCGGAGGTGTCATCGCTGTGGCCCGAAAGGCCTCCACTGACACCAACTGGACCGGAGCCCAAATAGACAAATGGGTGTTCGCCAACAATTAATTGATTGGATGTTATGTTATATTATTATTTGAATACAACTCTCATTAAAATCGTTGAATACGTTTTTTTGGCATCACTTTTAAGAGAACTCTTTTCGTTTGTTTTGTTTATTTTTATTAAATTCACTTAAAATAACTTTAAATGAATTCAAAATTTGTTACACAAAAGAGATTTTGTTCACTAAATTTAAATTCTGAACACTTGTCTCTGGAAATATTTGGAATATCCAAGATCACTTTGCAATAAATTGTTTTTCAAATTTAACAAAAAAATCACTCAATAATTTTACTTCGATTACAATATTTTTAAAAATAAAATCTATAATAAATTCAAATAAAAAACAAATTTTAAATGGATTACTACAAGTCCTTCATTTGATTCTTTGATTTCCTTCAATACTTTTTAAAGTAAACTCTTATATAATGGAAAAGTATTGCAATAAATATAAACATTTAATTATTCATAAGTATTATAGGATTTATTGGAAATAAAAAAGGGAATAAAATGGAAGAGTATTAGTGATTAATACTGTGTCTGATTTGTGAAAAACATTTTAAGTTTACTTAAGTTAAATACAAACATATTTTGGGTCTAAAATTAGATCAAATAAACGAAGTGAACATAAATTACAATTTCTATAGTCTTTTAGACACAAAATTAAAATTAGTTCAAAAACTGTACTAAAACTGATTTTTTTTGTTTGCATTCAAAGCGTAGATTTAAAATATAATTCAATTTTTGATTAAATGAACAAGTTCAATATAGATTAGTGGCGTTTATTTACAAAATCACTTAAATTAGAGTTTAATTCAATTTAATAAATAATACAAAATATGGAGTTTTAAGTCTTCTTATCATTTGTTTGTTTACACCAACACAAATATTTGACCATGCTTAAACTCAATTACTAATACACGTTCTTCTACTTATAGTTAATCATAAATTATCATGATTAAAAGTTATTTATGATTATCCATCACATTTTAATTATAATAATATAAAATTAGTGATAAATTTTTAAAATTTGTTTTTGATTTATATATTTTTCAATGATTTCTATTATTTTGACTCAAATATTATCTAATTTTAGAATCTCTTCATTCAATTATAAGCGAATGAAACCCAATATATATGAAAAACGAGAATTAAATTAAATTTGGTAACTCTTTTGTAATATCCTGTGCTATATGTTATTTCAGCTAGGATAAAATATATTGTACGTGGTTAAATAAATTGAATTAATTTAATTATCACTCGAATAGAAGCAATTTAGCAACAATCCTCAAGATGAAAAATAAGAGAAATAATTTAATCTAGTAAATTGCTTTTTTTAGTTGACCTGAAATCTAATAAATTATTGGAAGAGTTTCTCAAATAATTTATTAAAACTTATTATTTAGTTATTTATTATTTTAAAATTAAATTAATTTTTAAAATTATATTTTAATAAATTATGAACTATAAAAGTTTTTAAGCTTGGCTTAAATGAGAAATGTACTTTTTTGAGTGGAAAGTTCTTAGGTACTGATGTTAATAAATAATTACAATTTTTTAAAAATGAAATGAAAAAGAACACAAATAAAACTTATTTCTAATAAATCAATAAATGAATGTTCAGTCAGTGATTCGGATATTTATTTAATCTGAGAGACAAAAGATTTGTTTTTTGACTATTCCTTTGACTATTCCTCCGATTTCTGATTATCAGTTTTGATGAGTAAAAACAGAACTCAATTTGTAAATAAAAGCACAAAAAATATGTTTCAAATGATTACACGTTTATTAAATATATGACTGAATTTGAAATATTAGACTACAAATAGTTGTGATAAATGAAGTTTAAGATAAAACACAACAAAAGATAATAATAAAAAAAACATTTCAATTAAAGTAATTGTCTGCGAATGAAAAACAACGGATGAGATGACATAAAATGAATGTTTTTTAGTATTTTAAATGACATTCAAAGTTGTCTTCAATCAAATTCTATAATAACTAAAAAAATTAAAAAATAAATTTATTTCAAACTTTTAAAATTAATTTTAAATTCAAGGAATACCTAATTTTCCTGTGTTTAAATGAATTTGGAAAGCGGACCTTGCTCTTCAAATTATAAAGTCCAGGATATTTGTAACTAAAATTTTCAATCAAGTAATTAATCACTTAATTGAAAAGCTTTTCATTAAAACCTGGGCTTCTTTTGAGACCAAAAACGTTTCGCAATTTGTTGTTCGCATTTCGATGAGTAAAAGAGTCTAAAAAATCCATTAAATAATAAAAATATTTTATTTATTTTTTTACTAAAAATATTCGATAAATATTTAGACTCAAAGGAATTATAAGAAAACTTAAGTTAAAAATTCAAAGACATTCGATTTAATTGGATTTTATTTAAAAGAAATAAACTTTTAAGAGTACCTGCAATCCATAGGGTTTGTTGATTGGCTGCCTTTAATTGTTACCAAGAATATGGACAGAATCAACAGTATAGACAATAATTTGATTTCCATCACTACTGATTTCGATCAGTGCATTCAATCTTGGTTAAAATAATACAATTCAATTAATAAAAGATAATGGAAAAAGAGTAGGAGTAAAGAGTAAAGGAGTAAAGAATAAAGGAATAAAAAGTAAAGGAACGCCTCTTCAAACAAAAAAAAAAATTAAAATAAATGGTTTGTCTTTATTACGAAATTTCACTTTAAGTTTCCTAAACTATTTTTATATAAATCAGATTTTCTTGGAATCATTTTAAAAGATTATGTATTACTCATTGATGACTAAAAGATAAATTTCTTAGAGTATTTTCATCCATCAAAATAATCAATAATTTTATGATGTGAATAAAGAGGTCAATACTTTTTACAATTTTTAAGAGTTTTTTTTAATATTTCGAATTAAAGAATATATTTTAAAGGATTAAATTCAATATTTAATACAATTCTATAAGAATTTTGAATAAATTATTGAAAGAATTTGAAAATATTCTACAAATTCTATAATTAGTCCTTTTTATTACAAATTAAGCGCTAATTAATTATAATTGATTTAAATGTTTGAATAAATAATTGTGAAAACACTGTAAATGAAGGGATGAAACATTGTTTCACATGAAATGACACAAAATTATGTCAATTATAAGAATTTGAGTCAATTTGTTTACTACACCCACTTTTGTCCAATCATTTGATTAATGATTATTTCTAAGAATAGCTCCTGGTAACTTATTAAGCAAGAGTAGGTCCATAACAACAAATTTACTAGTATTGCAAATAAGATAGTAATGATTTTCTTATCAAACATAACAAGGTAATCAAATATCTTTCAGAATATAAGTTTGTATTTTTGTGAAATTGTTTGATATTTGATAAGTTATACAGGATTTTGACCGAAAGTGACATTCAATACAAAGAACAGTGAATTTTGTTGTTCTCTCAATAAATGTCAAAACAATGATTCGAAAAGATTTCATAGAAAAAAACATTTTTTTATAAAATAACAAATAAATGTCAGATCATTCATAAAATCATATTATTTCTCAAACAAAACAAAATTTACAAAAAATAGATAATTTTCGGTTCATTTGAGACAATCTTTACATCAATGAAATCAATTCAATGAATTTGAACGTTAAGACAATTCGCAAAAAAAGTGGATTTAATATTTATTTTACTATTTACCCTGGTTAGGATTATAAATTATAATTAAAACTTTAATACTACCAAGTTAAAGAACGACTAAAATTTGTATTAAATGTCAACTTAATAAGCCTTATATACGTAAGCAGGGCAAATCATTTTTGTTTCCTATTTTGAAAGATAAGATTATTCTATTATTTTTTGGAAACAAATCTAAAATTGTCGAAATGAGGCTGTGCTCGGGAGAGGGGCTTTTCGGTACTGACATTCGGTAAATTCCTCAGAAATCAATTTAAAAATATTTGATTTTAATTCATTTATAACTATCAAAACAGTGAAAATAATCTAATAAATATAAACAAGGTAAATTCTTATATAACAAAGAAGTATAAGAAAAATATTGTTTTACGAGAAGGACACTCAGCACTGATCAGTGATAACACTCAGCAACAAATTGTTTTATAATTAAAATTTTTTTTAATTAATTTTTGTTTGAAAATAGAGAAATAAAGTAAATTAATTAACAAAAAACAAAAGTCGGGAAAAATAATTATAAAATTAAAGTGTATTAAAAATGAATGATCTAGGTAATGTTGATTATAATTATTATAATAAATTAAAAATCCACTGAAAACATTGAAAACTCACCCAAAAAAAGGAATATCGTGTGAACAGAATATAGTGTTTGCGTTGAGTTTATTAATTTGTTTAATTGTTTGACGACAATAGACTCCCAAATGGAAAGTGTAGACCAAAATGACCAAAACTACAACAGAATCGATAGGAATGGTCTAAACGGAGGCATAAAATGATTAAACTTTTTCCAAACAACTTTTCACTCAAACAAAACATTAGATTTTTTGTTATTCTGACCAAATTGTGCGCAAAATCCTTCATTCCTTTAATATTAGTTTTGGTGCTCTTATCAAATGGCTTTCGAGTGCTATTAAATGCTATCAATCATAAGAAACAACACAATTGAAAACAAGACTCAAAGATTAGACAAATATATGTTTCATATAATTTCTGTTAACTAATGATAAAAAAGTCACAAATTTATTGATTTTTATTCAAACACTTTTGTTATATCACTAAATAAATATTGAAATTAGCTTGCTTATAGAATATTCTTGATAGACCATTGTATTGAGCAGCTTGCAAGTGCTATTATTAAATTGACCTGGAGCTATTATAAGAATTGGGTTTAGCAAACATTCGAATGAAAATTCAGACAAAATTTATTCCTATTGATTGTCTATTTTGATGGTCATTATAACCTGGAGCACATTAGAGACTTAACAAGGAAATAACAACAAGGAAAAATTTCATATTTTTTTAGTCTATTCATTGTTTCAAAGAATTTGCTTTAAGGCACAATTCGAATGATTTCACCCAAGAATTTTATGTACAGACTTAGACTTAGAACAAAAGAGATAATATATTAACTTGATAATTGTATAATAGAGTTGCTAGATAAGAAGTTTTCTTCGCCTCGAGAAACTTCCAAGAAAATTTCTTCATAAGAGACACATTATATACAGAAATAGTTATCGAAGTATTTCTCAAAGAATTTAATGGATTTCTCCAAAGACTCAGAATTATTTCTTTTGAACAAACCTAGAATATAATCAAGCAACATTAAAGGTGATAATAAAGCAAAAACAAAAAACATATTTTTGTTGTTTTATCAATAAGTTATAAATAAAATAAATTAAACAAGGTACAAGTTTAATTAAAATTTCAATCTAAAATTCGAAAAATCATTTTTTAAGTTTAAAATATTTCAGTTATTTTTCAAAGAAGTTTAAACATAGTTTTAGTTTTTCAATAACTAAAATAATCTAGGTTTTTATTTGAGAAAAAACTCCAATTTTTAGCTAAACTTAATTTCAATTAAAGACGATTTTGATATATAGTTCGCAAAATTACATTTGGGTTGAAATGTAAAGAATTTTAGTATTCCTTAACCTTCCGTAACATCACTTATCCTCCCATAACATCCCTTAACATCTCATAAGATCCCAAAACAGAGTTTTGATTTTGTCTTTTGTTTTGATTAAATGTCAAACTAAAAGGTCGGCCAAAGAAATGAGGAGGCGTTCAATCAATCATTTCTATACATGTGTTGAATTTGCACTAAAATTAAGACAAAAGACAATTTTTACGCCTTATGTCAACCAAAATATACGCTCGAATGCCAACAGAATTCAAAATAAGGTCTGCCTTCAAATGTATGAAAAACACATTCAAATAAAGAAATAAAAACAAATTTAATAAATGAAATAACATTTATCTCAAGAGAAAAGTCCAATAAAGTGGAGAATCCGTTGTGAAAACCTATTTTGGTTGACATCACAATAGTTAGGACTTTGGTTTTGAATGATAGCCACAAAAATAGTATTCATTTCTAAATATTACAATAACTGAAAACCATTAAATGGAATAAAACTCGGATTACATAATAATCTTGAAAACAATTCGAATCATTAAACACGTCCTCTAATTTGCAGTAATTAACGCTTCAATTACTTAAATAAACTGAAAACAGAACAATAAGACAGTACTACTGTCTAGAGTAGTCATTAAATTCATTACTTAAAAGATGAGTCTTTAAAAATAAAACTTTTGGTGAAATTATAAATAATTTTAGAAAAAATCTCGATTTTGGAAATCATTTTGAAAATGTTTTGAAAAGAAAGCATTGATTTCATGATTTAATTTTGAGTCCATCCGATACTTCCGTTCAATAATTTATCAAATTTGAAATAAATGGATAAAACATGAAATTCTACTTTGAATTAAATGCAATCAATTCTTCAAATTTGATTCAATTCACAAGAATTCTCAGTGAAGTCCAATCAATGAATATATGTTTTAAGAATACTTATAAGTTGTCCAAGATTACAATACCAGTTAGAGAGCGAGCGAGAAAGGGGAGAGAGAGAAGGGGGAGAGCGAGAAAGGGAGAGAGAGGGGAGTGATTCTTAAAAATAGAAAGAAATCTTATAAATGAAAAGGAATATTCTTCTAATTTTAAAGCCTTCCTTCGCTTCTTTCGAGAGCGTAATGGTTGTGCATCCATAAATGATCTAGTTATAAAATAGATTCTAATATTCTTTATTAATATAGTTTAAAGAAACTTTGACAAACATTTCAAAGTGAAAATTGAATCAAGTATAATTTAATTTAATCGGTTTATTTACTTAAAGACAAATTTAGATTTTATACATAAACAATATTTAAAATTTAATCATGGTACTTTTACTGAAGGTTGTCATTAAATTCAAAACCTGTCAACGAAGACATTTATTAATATTCAGTTAATAATAATAATTAATTCTATAAGAAATCGCTTTTAGACTATTTTCAAACTCAACGAATGAGGAAAAAATCGATCGTCGCTTCATTTACAGCCAATAAATGGTTTATTATTTGTTACAAACAATAAGTTTCTTATGAATAGAATTTAATTTTATGCATATCTTATAAAAGATGGAAATCGAGAGTCAACTCAAATAATTTCATTGTTAACCACAAAAACATAATTAGTTTTGAATCAATATTTTCTGATAAAATGGGATTTCATGAATAATGGTATGGATGTGCTATTCTTTGTTTATTATTGGCGAATGCATACAAGTGCTGATCATATCATCAGTTCTTTTTCGTCTTCTTTTCTATTGAATTCTTTGGACAAATTGTTGAGAAAAATACGAAGAAAGAGGTTTTTATTCTCTTTGATCTGAGACTTCAATTCGTTGAGTCTGTGAAGAGAGTCAACAAACCATTAACTTTACAATTCATTACAATTATTTGCTTAATAACTAATGAAGTCTAATAATACAATTCTAGGAATGGCCAGACATCTCTTGACATTAAGCCATTTCTAATGAAAACCCTTCAAAATATATCAAAAACATATTTCAATAAAATGATTGCATTTAATATTTACAACAAATCTCTTAAAGAAGTGCTACAAAAAGATAGAAACTTAAAGTAAGGAAAAGTCGGGTCATCTTCTGATCATAAAATAAAGTCTATATTTGAGGTAAACTTGAAGAAAGTCAATATTAACTGATTGGAGTCAACACAGAAAGCCTTGATATTGACCGGCAATTACTCATAAAATATATTTAATTATTTTCAGCTTTAAATCCATTTTAATTATGAATTCTTTAATTTATTGCATATAAACTAATATAACATTTAATTAAAACAAAAGAATTTATTTCTCTCTTCGGTATAATACAAATCTTTAATGTGCGTAATGTTTATTATCATAATTGTTCTAGATAAAAGGGTTTAATCCTTGCTTTAAAATATATTTCTAGGCAAAATAAATTTTAAAAATTGCATAATTGGCTTAAAAATAGCTATAATAAAATTCCTAACTTGGTAATTCTCACCTAAGACTCAATTTATTGCTGGTTTCATTCATAACAATTTACTTATTCCTAATCTGATTCGGAAAATATCTTTTTTTTAGTGTTGAAAACAATTGAAATCCTATTATAGTTAAGCGCATTGAAGTCCAAACAAAATAATAATACATTTTTGATAACAAATTGTTTGAACAGAACTATATTTTATACTTTGAAAAACATTACTAATTATTTTTGTATTAAAATGAGTTTACATTTTGTTAAAAATTTTAAGAGAATTTAAGAAAATAACTCAAAAACAAAATAGAATTCATCTGAAGATAATTCTATTCTAATAAAAGTAAATATAATTTTAAAGCTTTTTAACCAAATTTACCAAAAATTTGCAAAAATTGAGTTTAGTTCATAAATTAATAGTTCAAATAACTTGGTAAACTAAGAATAGCAACATGAGAATTTTTTTGAGACAATTACCTCATCTAATGATCTTAATTCAATTATTGTGAGCTATGTTTTAAAGAAGTTTTAAAGCGTTACTATTTAATGGATAATTAATTGAAACTTGGATATCATTTTACGAAATGCAAGAATCTTAGTTCAATCATCTTGGTGAAATTAAATACCTTAAAAGCAATACTTACTTGTCATCATCACTTAGGCTAAGAAAACTTGAGTCCAAATCTGAAGATTTTTTTGAAACTCCGCGACATTGAGGGGCGAATACGAATGTCCTTTAAAACGATATTCCAGACAATAATGAAATTAAGTCTTAAGTCATTTATAAGATACCATACCTGCAGTCGAGAGCATTCAATTCAGTGCTTAAAAGCGACAAAAAGAGGACAATAAATATGAATTCGATAATTGAGACTTTCATTTCAATTAGTGAAATATTGCCAAGCTTATTTAAAGATAAAATTCCAGTTCTCTTAAACAAATTATGTCATAAAAGCTTCTTTTAAAGAAACTTATTTTGTGATTGAATTTCAGTTCTAATATTTCTTTAAGAGTTTTTACAACTTTTATATGAGATATAGTTTTGTAAATTGATTTTCAATTGGATTTAAACTGAAAACTTGACACAAACTTGTGGTCAGACATACAAATAGCAAATAAATTTATCTTTAAAAAGATGTGAATATATCCTATGGGTTGGCTTTTCGATAGTATGGACTCATTTTTGGTTAAAATATTTATAGAGAACTGCGCAACAGTTGTTGCACTACTTCTCTCCTGTTTTATATTCAAAAAAAAAGTGTTAATTCAATTGATTCCAGTGTTGAAAACCTGTCCTTTCATTAACTATTCTGACACTTATAATGAAAAAAGATATGAAAATAAAACGACGAAAAATAATGTTTTTGAACACAAAATAGACCTAAAATTTACAAATTTTCCAACAATTGACTAAAATTGAATTTTTTCGACACTTTATTTCATTTTGAAGGCAAAGGAAGTCATTCTAAGTTCTAAATGACTGGAATATTAAACAATTTTGCTTTTATTAAACCATAATTTATTCAACAATTTTACTCTTCTTTAAGATTTGCGACATTTTTACCAAATTATGTCTTTGAGTGACATTTTAGCCTCAACTCAATTAAATCATTTATAATTTAAGAAATTACAAATGAAGAGGTATTAAATAGATTAAAATGGTTTCATTATTATTCTAGACCAAATTTCAAAATCAAGAAAGCTTATTTTTCTCGTATTATTTATTTTTTAGATAAAAATTATAACAAAATTTTCAAAAATTGTTTAATTTTTATATGAATACAAAGAAATCACTAAATAATGGATATATTTATATAACTTAATGTCATTATATAACCATTAAATAAACAAATGTTTATTAAATCAATAAAAGAAAGATTAAGAATTGTTTTCAATCATTCGTTAAAAAAACTATTTGAGAGATCATTCGAATTTCGAAATATCTTACTGGTTCTTACCTTGATAAAATCTTGCTAAAATTTTTGTCGCTGTACTCGTTATCATTAATTAATAGAAATTGAATCTATATTTTGTTTTGATGTCATAAAAAATGCATTTAAGTGTTCATCACTTTTATAGAAGTCATAAACTCTTAAATGGAATAATCAGTTCATGTGTTTTAAACACGAAAATATATTTAATCTATAAAAGTTACCTTGTTAATTCATTTTTATTAAGTTTGTTTATTACTAAAATTCATAAAAAAAAGTTGTGGTTAACGCCAATACAGAATAAAACTGTTATTAGTGTCGAAACACTAATTAATGTACAAAGAAATTGGTTTCAGATCTAATTCTCTATAAATATTAATGGGAATCACAAATGCATTTAAATGTCTGATCCGTCACTAAACTGACATTTATTTATCAGAACAGTTAAGAGTGATTGCATTTTACAAATGACTATTCAATTCCTGAACAGTTAACTCATTTATCTGATTCTCTAAAGGCCTTACATCCGACACAATTACTTTTAAATCCATTGGAAAAGTCTAGACTTTAGTTGAGAGTCAAGACTTTTGACCCAAACATTATTCAAATTATTTATTTTTTTTGAACTCAATTCAATTGAATGCCATTCAATATTCACTTATAAGAAAAATTAACCTTGATTCAATAATTATTCGCTAAAATTATAACAACTTAATAAACTTGCACATTTGATATAAACTATATAATATATTTTAAATTCTCATCGAATAGAAACAAAACTAAATACATGGATTACCGATCAATCTATACAATCTAGTACAATTTCGAAATGATCTTGTTTTGTTTATTTTTCAATTTCATAAGATTTTCCAATTTTGAAAAAAAAGATAAGTACCTTTCACATTTAAGAGATATTGTTATCCACTACTTATAAGTAGTTTATTAATTAGTTTTATTGAAAATTTAATTAGAGATCCTATAGTTTCCGTGTATTTAAGTGCAGAATAAGTACTGTTTTTGAGCCCACTTTCAACTCATATCACAAAAGATATAATACAAAATGTTTTCAATTTATTTACCAAAAGAAGACTTTATTTTAGTTGATTATCTTTTTCTAAAAATATAAGAAAATTGAATTTATTCTTAAGACTCTGAACTCTATTTTTAATGGATTTCAGTTCAAATAATATTTTCGCTGATTTTACAAATTTATCCCAAAATCTATACATTCAGTAAAAGAAGAGAAAAAAGTTATTTTGATGGCTCTTGTGATGACTCTCACATTCGAACCAATTTAGTAAAGGACTCATAAAACTATTTTACTCGAAAAAGTGTAAAAGGAATTGAAAGAAAACTATAACGATTATTTTACTCCATTAATGAACTAGCAATTAGTAATTTGGAAAGGTTATTGCCGTGCTTAATTGTTTGTAACTAACTAGTACAAATTAGCTAGATATCAAAGTTTTACTTAAAAATTGAATAATTGAAATCAATGCAATTATCTTCGATCTAATAGAAGCAAGGTCAGTCGTATGAATAATTTAAATAAACTCTAGATTTCATTCATTAAAAAGGAACCAAATTGAACAAAATCGTCGCTCCCATTCCCTCCCATTCCCTCCTATTCCCTCCCGAAACTCACGATATGCCAAAATAAAAACCAAAATTACAGTAAAATTCAGTTTCAATTGACCAAATATATTTCATCAAGGATGGCTAAGAGGGGTTTCCGGAATATTCCCTCAGAGTGCAAAATTAACAAAATACCCTCCCCCTGGGGCTTTGAGGTCTTAATTTTATCATCTATTGACAAGCACTAGGTCTGTCGAGGTTTTTTTGACTAAGGGGAGAGTATTTTGCCAAATACCCTCTTCAGGATGGAGACCTTTGGTAATCCCTGATTTCATTCATTCATAACTTCAGACAATAAGTTTGAATTATATTAATATATTTTATTGAAATGAATGTAAAGTTTTATTAAAATATGAATCTTATCTCTAAGCGATTGAAAGAAAATATAATTTCAGAGACGTTTAACTAAAAAGTAAAATATGTTTTAATACTAATTTATATAAATTTATAGAAATATTGAATTGAATTTAAAATAAGTGAAAACAAAACATAAATATTAGATTTTATCGAATATTGAATGTTTCTCCTCGGATACGTTTGGCAAAAAGGATGTCCC
>JAQIXI010001161.1:0-15256 GCA_034700165.1 Galumnidae sp. Gr-Ori-00277 | reverse complement strand
AGAGAGAGAGAGAGAGAGAGAGAGAGAGAGAGGACTTAAAAGAGATGCAAAATGACTTTTTCATTAACTTTTATATGAATGTAATGGGATTTCGTTTACGCTTTGATAAATGCATGAAAAACAAGAGAAGAATTTTGGTTTTGAGCTTTAATTTGATTGCATTTCAATATTACTTTTTCCCATAAAAACAATTTTTGAAATAATATATAAAATTTTTTATTTTCATAGAATTTAACTAATTTTGTGAGTTATCGCAAACTATTATCACTAAAATAGTATCCAATGCCTATAACAGAATATTCATAAATAGAGGCTCTGAATAACATTGAAGTTTATTTTTATCAATAGGTTATTATTGAAAAAACAGTTATCTTTAACTCACATAACAATTATACAGATATTTAACCAAAAGCTAAGATTTCATTAAAATTTCAATTCATTTAACAATAAATAAGACATAAACTATAAGTAAATTATATGAAATAATAACTTATGACTCAAAGACATAACTCAAGAACACCAGTGTTTGAGTTAAAATTGAAATTCAAAACTGGAATTTCCTTAAGATTTTATCCCTAATCCCATCTTCGGGCCATTTCTTTACTAAATTTGGAATAACGAGAGACTAATTAGATATACATTTGATATACATATTCACTGACTTTTCACTCTTAAACTTAATTTTTTTTATTAAAAAAATAATCATTAAATGCATACATAAAAATATCGATAATTTTATGCCTCTTTAGATCCACTGATAAGAGAAGCGAAGCCTTGAATACAATGTTTAAATCAAATATATTTATAACTGATTGTAGAATAAATTATTGAAAAAAAGAGAGAATACATATAAAACTGATATTTAACGCCAAATATCGTTTCCAAATAAATTGAAAATAAAAAAAATTTACGTAAAAATTTAATCTGAGGTTCGCTCAACAAATGAGATGTCATTAAATATTGAGAAACGATAGGAAAATATAAAATAATCATTGAATTGAATAAAATAAATGTTACCTCGACTTAAAAGGCAAACCAGTGTTTGAATCAAATACTTTGTATAAATTATTGGAGAATTATTTTTTTCTGTTTAACAGCCACTGATATGTTCAGCCCAGGCCTCTATCAAAGCCTACCAGGACTTGGATGTCCTTGAATTAGACAAAAACATATACTATTTATCATTCAAATAAGATAATTAATATGCAGAAAACACTCGACACAACTTGTTTTTATGTGAAGTCATACTCCCTTAACATAGAAATTACATAAAATATTTGCAAATATTTTTTTTAAACAAAAATTTTGTCATAATTTTGTAAATTTTATTATAATATTTCGGAATTCTTTTCTAATTTTTTTCAATTTTGAAATACTTTTCTCCTAAATATATAACCATTTTTTTATAAACTTATTTTTTTTAACAATTTTTATAATCATTAATCGATAGGCGTTTGCACGGAATACAATTTCACTGATATTTATTCAAATGAATTAACATTTCTATGTTTTTAATTTGAAACCTCTTTATTAGGTTATCCTCCCTATACTCCCCTGGAAACTAGATTTCAGTTGAGATTTAATAAACAAATTGATTTAAATTTTTTGCCAAATGATAGCTATTTGTATATGATTTGAATATAGATATCAACGAAATTCATGCAAATATGCAAAACAAACCTAAAATTGAAAATATTTATTAACATATTCTATACGTCATTTGCATTAATTATGGATTTGTTTAACTATATTTCATAACTAAACACAAAAAACTGTTAATAAATTAGTTTTTTTCCATTGAATTTGGAAAACATTTCAAAAGGTTTAGTGAAAACTTTGCTTTCAATGCAAACTAACGATTCGTTTTATTGAAGGAAACCTTTGACTTATATCTGAAGAAAACTCTTATCTATCATTTGATGTATCGATAGATTAGCCGACAATTAAATTCTGATTTCAATCTATAGTTAATTAAACTAATAATCGGAGAAAAACGAAGTAATAAAAGACAAAACAAGACAATTGTGATAACTTCTATCATAGAATCAAATATTCATTAAATAAGTTATAATTTTTTTGTAAGTTTTTTAGGTTTTGTTTTAGTTTTTAGTCAAATACTTGTGATAACTCGATTGGAGTGTCGCTGAACTTTGGGCTCAACAGAGAGAGGCCTCAAAAAAAATAATATTTTATTCAGATATATATTTGGATTCATATAATAAATAAATAAAATAATTTTTGTTTCGATAAATATTAACAAAAAACATACCTTTTCTTCGCTGAGCGGAAGACAAACGACTTATTTTAGGTTTTCCACCAAAAAAATATATGAAATTATTCGGATCTCTAATGACAACCAACTGATGACTGATATTCTTAGAGTTGAAGGCAATCGACAAAAAGCACACAATTTTATTGTTAATAAAACACAAATATTAAAATCAGGAAAAGTTCGGCTAAATTAAGTGTTTCTCTTCAACACTTGTTATGTGAATATCAGTTAAGCAAATATTGAAACATAAAAATGAATGAAAAAAGTTTAGCAATTCTTCAAATAGTCTTCAAATCAGTCTTTGAGTAAATCAAAATCAAAAGTATTTCAAAATTTCTTAATCAGTTGTTCATCAATGCATCAGTCATTCAACAATTGAGCGAAAATTGATTCTTACAAAAATCAAAAAAAGTTTTTCAATGATTCAAATCTTGTCTCAAACATTGAATACTTGTCTTCAAAGCCGATAATACACCGAAGAATTACTTTTTCTTCGTTTTAATTATAGTCTTATATCAAATCGCACTTTAAATCTGCAAAAACTTTGAATCAATTTTTTTCAAACAAATGATTGATATTCAGCCAAAAAGACAACAAAAAATATTATTTGAATTCCGAAACCGAAGAATAACTTGTTTTTAATTGTTGTTTGAATTAAGTCACTCCAGAAAAGAGCAAAACATTCAAATACTCATAAGAAAACCGACAAAACTTTTTTTTTTGGATAACAAGTGAGGGATAGAAACAGTGAATCAGTGGCCAAATCGTCTGTTCTTCAACTCATTCAATACGTAATTAATGGTGTAATCGATGGCTAAACATCTTTTCTAAAGTCTTTTTAGTATTTGTTTGCTTTGATTTAAGTCACACTTAAATGGAAGTCAACTTAAGTTTGAATGTCAAAGAAGTTCATTAAAATAATATTTTTTTTCCGCACAACCACTCAATTAACTGATGAAAACTTTTTCTGTGAGTCACTGTCCGCACATGTTTTGAATAACAGACCAAATCTTTCAGCAGTTTTTCATATAATACTTATAATTCATTTCACATTCAGATATCTCTAAAAAATGAGTCAACATTTGAGTGGAAAAACTTTGAATAGAAGTAAAAAAAATACTTTTGAAAAACATATAAAAAAGATAAGTGAACTCAAACTCACATTTGAATTGCCGTTTGTTTCACGAGTTTTTTCTCGTTTTTTCCTCTGTTTACTATTGAATATTCAAGGTATAAATGAATTTATCATTTTCTCCGTTTATTTTTTCCCTCAGTTGAGCGCAAATGTGTAGCACTGGTTGTATTACCCGATGTTATGTGAATGGCATCGAGTCTATGGAGACTCCACCTTAACATCACAATTATTGGTTCTTCTCATCTCATTTTTTTCAAACATAACAGCGCTTACAATACATTCTTATCTTCATTTTGATCGTAACTATCACTCAAAATAAAACACATTTTAATTGTATTGTGAAGACAAACCAAATTAAAATATACTATTAATTGAAATTTAGATAATATTCTGTTTAGAGGACAAACCAAAACAAAGATTTCACTTCCATAAGCTCTGAGGCATTTTCTAATGTAAAACAATTGACCTATCAACATTTAATACTATTAGCAATTTATTTAAACCTTGATTTTCATTTAAAATTTGAAATATCATGCATTCCTTCTTATAGTTAAACTCCCCTTGTTCAAACTATCAGTGTTTCTTTCTCTCTCTCTCCCTCTCTCCCTCTCTCTCCCAAAACTTGATTATAATAAGTAGGTTATGAATCGTAGTATTTATGAATTAAAATATGAAATCTTAATAACTAATTACGCGGAAATCAGAGCCAATACTTTAAGATTTGAACATAAATTTGATTTCTAGTCATTAATTATTCTAATTATGCATTTGATTACAATTGCAATGAATGTTATACAAACAGTATTAACTACAATATAAAACACATCCACACAAATAACTATTATTTAAGATTCATATATTCTAGACTTTCATTGCATTCAATTATTTGAATGCCCTTCAAGTGATACAAAACTTAATTAAAAGGAAATGAAAATATCGAACAAATTCTGTTATCTTTAATCGGGTCTTAGAGTTCATTCCAGTCGTGAAGTAAAACATTGTTAATATAACTCAACCATTGCTCAGAAATATGAATATTTGACAAAAATCTTAGACAAACAACGATTTGCATTACTTTTAATGCAATTCTTTGACACATTTCTCTATATATTAATAAAGAAATTCACTTATTACTAGTTAAAAAAAATACAGTAAACCCTCGATACTATTCCTTTCAATTCTTCATTCCTTCAAAGTTTATCGTAAATTCCAAAACAAATTCACTAAATTATAGCTCAATTTCGGCTCTCTTTTGACACTAATTGTAAATCCGAGTTATATATCGGGAAAGGACTGTAAATTTGTCTCAACTCTTATCTAATAAAGTCTTTTGAATACAACTTTTATCGAAATAATTCATAAATTAATACAAAGTAACTAAAACTTAATAACATATGCTTTGAATTAGAATAGAGATAATATGTTCACTAAAATGTGAAATACTATCTTATATTTGATACGAACTCGAGTCGAGTGGTATAAAAATATTTTGTCTCCAATTTTTTTTATTAAATATCAAAAAAATGAGATACATTTTAACAGTTTTTTATTCACTTTATTAGGAAATTTGGACTTTGAATGTAATGATTAAATTTGAATAATCACAAGAATTATATGCTCAGAGATATTTTATTAGTTATCAAAACTGATAAGACTTATGGTATGATTATTATTATGTTTAATAAATAGAACGATAATATAATTTGTTTCAATAATTGGCGATAATTTAATTTGAATAGAAGTTTATTTGGAGCCAATCGGAGCCCTCTTTTCCATTGAATTAAGAGTTTATGTTTTAGTATAGCTTTTGGTATAATTTTTTAATTAATCACAAAAAAAAACTATTATTTAGAATTCATTAAATTTAAGAATACCTTTATTTTTATCTTTAGTTAGTATGCATTGGGTATGAAATTAAACCACAAATTAGGGATAAATTATACAAAAGCGTAGGTCTTATTCTCTGAATTGCTATTAATTTTGAAAATTACATTAAAATAAGATTTTTGTATATTTTTGGAAAATAAATGAACTTTTTTTTTGTTATTTTTTAATCAATCGATGCTTTCATTAATTACAAACCGATCGCATAATTAATGAATAAAATGTTTAAAATAACTTTGAATACAACGACTTCTTTGAAATTTAATTAAAGAAATTTCAGATAAAAAAAAATGTTTAAAATCTTATCTCTCTTTTCATTTATGAATAGAAGAGACGGACTTTAAGTGTTGTCGACGTTTTTTGGGAATAAACACAAATCAGATAATCAATCCGTCAAAAGAATGTTCAGATCAATGGCTTTAATTATTTTTAGGTGAATATTCAGATGCGGCTCAGAATAAGTGTAATTTCCTTAACTTATTTTCTCAATTCTTTATAAAACTTGAAATTTAATTTTAAAAAATTTCTTTTAGATTCTAATCCATAACAGAAACCGAATATATCTTAAAGTAATTCTAATCTTAAAAACTAATTCATTACTCAAAAAAATCGCCGAAAAAAATAAACCAAAAAACACTACAAAAATACCTTATTTTCTGTTAATTACATTTAAATTATATGTGAATAAAATTATGATCGAATAGTTTTGAAGCTATTTTTTCTGACAAACAATGTGTACATTTGATTGAATTTTTTTAAATATTCAGTCCTTTTTTCAAAGTTGTTTATTACCGCTGAAACTGAAGTAATAACTGAGGAATTCTCATATCTTCTCAATAATTATTACATTAGAGAAGAAAAAACACAATTTATATTCAAAATTAGACTCAATATTAAAGGCAAGCATTTGCACGATATGTGCCATCAGTTATATGTTTATCACAACTAATAAGGACTTAAAATCTGGTCTCTTATGCATCGCTAATATAATTGATATAATAATTGTGAAACTCTATTATGTTTTGGGCAAAACGAGAGGCTCTTTATATTAATTTTAGTCTAAATATCACGCGTTTTAATAACAAAAACGGAATTCACTAAAAAATGTTCGCAATTGTGTTCAGTGGTTGTGCCAAATGAACACAAACTCATTATTCATATAATTTTATCTAAAATTCATAATGAAATTGGCGTAAACAAGAAAATTTTCTTTAGACTTTGTCGGATCATTTTTCAAACTTTTCCAACCCATCGACTAATTGAGTTAAGAAAGTCTGAGCTCTTTCTCTAATCATTGAATGTATGCAAAACCAGATTAAAAAATAGATTGGATTTTAATTCAAACACACAAACCATGGGTTGGGATCTAATCAAAAACCTTTTCAGTGAGACATTCAAAACACAATATCATTAACTTTTCCTAAACTTTTGAAATTTTTTTAATAACTTTTAGTATAAATCTTATGTTATTAACTAAAGTTAAGTTAAAGTAATAGCAATTGGTTTGAGGTAAGCCTAAAGTTTGCGAAACCGGTCGCGACCTCTGGAATCGCTATTTTAACCATATCTGGGATAAGACTTCAATGACAACATTTTTTAGGGAAAAAATTCACTTTAAAGTGAAGGTCACTTTTCAAAAGCCGTTTTTCTTAACTATCATTTGATATGAAGTTTAAAATTTAGAACATTTATTAACAATTATTTAATTTTTATTCCAAACAAACACTCTTTTAATGGAAACCGATTTTTAGTTAAAAAAATGTTATTTAAAGCACAGCTTTGATTGAATCAAATATTTATTAATTCAAAAATAATCGCAAATTTGGGTAATATCTGAGATTTTTTACACGATATCTATTTGTCTTTCAGGCAATTACTAAATAATATCAGTAATGAATGCATTTTCAAAATACCTAAAGTTATAGGTTTAAAGGCAACACATTTAATGGTTGGCCAAAAGATGATCGTAATATATAAGAGCAGATATTGGAGAGCCATAAGGCCTTCAGCTAAGGATATAAAGAAAGAGAGGTTAAGCAGATGCAAAACAACTCATTTGAATGCAAATTAAGTGGAAAATAGTCTAAAATAATAACACGTTAGACAAAAGTGTTTGTGAGCCGCCTATGCCTTTCCAATAACCGAGAGGCCAGTTGTATGCACTCTATCCCTCACTTTTCATATTTCTCTCTACGCTATCGATATTTATAAGTATTTTGGCTTAAAAGCTAAATAATAGTCCCGACTAACGACTAAAAATGTTTTCAAACGATAGCTATAAATCCGAAACTGTTTTTTAGTTCTTTAAAAGCATAGAATTGTTAATTAGTTATTACTCGAGTCCTATGCTTTGAGTGATAGTCTTGAGCTAACGGTATGACTACTTCTCAATTATTGTAATTATTGGGTCAATAAGTGTTAACATATTTTGCTTTACAAATGGATATCTGTGCCCACACGCCATACCGTGACTCAAGAAGAAACGGATTCTTTTGGCAAAAAAAAATTCCATAAATACTTTCACTAAAAAACATATTTTTCATGGCTTTCCCCCCATTACTCACAAATCATAGGGTTATATAACTGCAAGAACAGTTCAAAAGTCAAACAATAAATTCATTTCTGGAAAAAAATCTTAAAATATAATTATTTCGGTGAAAGAAAAACGATCTAGATGCTATTCTAAAAGCTATATTTCCTGTTATAAAAAAATTTTCTCAGAAAATATTCAAAATATGAATAAAAATACTTAAAAAAAATTATTGGAAAAAAGTCATTGAATGACATTTAAGTATTGCTTTTCTCAAAAGAATTTATTAATAAATAACACATTTTTTGGCAAAAATAAAGTTTTTTGTAGTATTAGTGACTATTTATCTCTATTTGTGTTGTGTTTTGGGAGAGATATGACCGAAAAAAAATTAAAAGCAAATAAATGTGAAAAATAAATTTGATGTAAAAAATGGGAACCATTAAATAAATTGCATATTTACTGGAGATTAAGTGCGGGACCGGAGAGTCAAAGGAACAGGAGGTATGGTGTGGGCCAACAGATTTGCCTACACTTATCTCTAAGCTAATGGTTATGCAGTGATGTCTGTCTGTCTGCACGATATTCAAAATTAATAGAATAAAACTGTTCTGTATTTTATGATAAACGAGTCCTCAACCGATAATCAATGCCTCAAATATTAGGATATATTTTATAATAAATTAGTTTAATTTTAGACTAAACTAAACTTTAATCTAAATTTATTTTTCCTTAAAATCAGAGCTAATGCTCTCATGAATGCAATTGAAGTCATGAAAAATATTCAATTTATGCAAATATTGAGCCCCAGTCTAAAGGAAAGCCTCAAATATGTTTCTAAAAAAAATCAAAACTGATTTCTATGTAAAATCTAATCGCGATTTAAAATCTTATTATAAACTAAATTAAAAAAATTTGATTCAAAACTTTTATTTTCAAAAAATTGTAACCTTATCTCAAACACAACTAATGGATGTTCAAAACAATTATCACAAAAAATAAATTAATATATAATATGTGACCTAATTATGGATATCTATTAAATGAATAATTTGGTAGACTTTGAGTTCTGGTACTCAAAAACATGTCTAATGACTTCAAAAACTATTTGGAATTGCTTTCAAACATTAGATATTTTACTAACAAAGTATATGATTTGTACCCAATTCTCACTAACAGGAGTGGAGACATACTTTTTATCCTCTATTCTAATAAAATAGTGATTAAAATATCAAATTATTTTCTACTCATTTACTAATATTTGCATTCAAGCGATAAGTTTTTTTCATAATATTAAAAGTTAAGCGAATGTATGAAAAAAAGATTAACTCAAACTTCAAGAGTGCCTCAAAAGAAGAGAAATGATAATAAATTATTGTTGAGATTAATTACATTTTGTTGTTATGTATGAAAAAAATAACTTTTTTTCATTGAAATCAGAGAAGGCCAAGGATTTGGTGTTTTTATTAAAATATATTGCAATTAATATTAAATTTATTCAATGAATTGAATGGAAAATCACTCTTTTCGACAATCATTTGATTATATCTTATATTTCAAACAAATATGTATTTTAATGATAACTAAAGTGAAGTTAGAAAAAGTATGTGGAGTTAACTCCCAATTAATAGCCCGAAAGGCATTTAAGATCATTCACTGAATATCTAATGCATTCAATAATCATTGAATTTTCATATAATTTTTGTTCGACTTATTTATCCTTAAGTTATTTAATGAAAAATTATAACTATCTTTTAATACAGAACTTAACAAAAGTCTTCACAAAAAAAACTAAATTAAAATCAAATTCATTTTTCAGGAATACTTTGAAGGATATGTTTAAAAAAAATAAACTGTTTCTGATCGAAGGCTTTCCATTCAATACCAAATATTTTATGAGAAAACACCGAAACTATCTCTTAATTAGTTTTATATTAGAGTTATTCATAATTTCGAGGAAACTTTTTTTTTTGAATTAATCTATACTCAAATTAATGACACTTTTCATACTTTTTTCATAAATCAATACCTAATTTGAAAATTTAAACTCAAATTTTTTTGTTAAAAATATTTTTTTACATAATTATAATAATAATTAACTTAATTATAACTATAACTATACAAATATTGAATAATAATCCGGGAAAATTTTCATAAAAAATTCTTTTAATTAGTTTAACAGACAAAAAAATATAAATACTTTAAAAATGCTCTTGTAAAATTAAGTGCAAAATTACTGCTTTGATTTCTATCAGGACTTAAAACTTGCCTGTTTATTCACTGGCAAGATAATTAGTTTAAATAAAGTTTAAGTTTTACTAATTTATATAATGAATGTATAATTAATTGAACTGAACTTCAAATCAGTGCTCAAAATCAGTGATTTATTTAAGATCACGAATCAGTTAAATATATTCTAAGCTCTGAACAAATTATAAGCTTATATTCACATTCATTCCCCAAATCATTGATATTCACAGACTATCAACGATTTCATGCATTCACGCAATGATACCTTTTTCAACATTTCGAGTAAACCATCAAAACTTTTCATACATTTATATAATAAATACATTAAATCATTAAAAACAGTAAAAAATAAAATATATTCAAAATCAGATAAAGTCAGAGCTCACCCATAAAATCAAATGATTAACTGAGAACCGATTCCGATAAAATTAGTTCCCGTTATGTCCAGAGCACTAAATATTCCGTTCTTTCAAAATGTTTAGTAAAAATTCAATTAGTATTTTGGTTTAAAAATAATTTTATCATGTTGACAATTTAAAAATCGATAATAGATAATTGATTTAAATTAAATTTACTAGTTTAAGTTTATAGTTGAGTAACTTTTAGTTTAATAGATTTGCCCCGACTATTATCGATAGAGTTGTCACAAATGATTATTTTATGGCTTTTTTTTATTTCTAAAGATATGGGAATTCGTCTAAATTTCACTAAAATTTTTTAATTCATTTAATATAAAATTAAAAAAATTAAATAAAATTAAGAAAAATGTTTTTCTTATAAAATAAATCTAATCTTCTTTTAAATCTAAGAAAAAACCTGAAAATCGATAATAATTTTCGCTGAAATCAAAGTTTTTCTGCCGTTTTCGTGATATTTTGCATTAGATTTATGTAAAATTCATTAATTATGGGATAATTTAAAGATTAATTGAGATTCAGATTATTTCTAACGAACTCTCTCTCAACATATTCGGCGAAATAATTATTTATTTGTAATCTTTAAAATAATTTTCAATTAGAAAAACACTTAAAAATGTGACTAAAATATTGTTTTGAGGCTATAAAACCTAATTTCAATGATTATCAGTGACTCAAATGACTTATATTTTAAACTTATAACTAAAAAATTCAAATTTTTAATTGACTCTAATTTCTAAAACTAATATAACTTTGAATATAAGTTACAGAAAAGAGTCAAAGCGTCAGATATTTGATATCATTATAGATATCTCAGAGCTATTCTTAATTGAGATGAAATATCTGATCCCTTCTTCATCTGATTTTAGTGAACCATTTCTAATCTAATTAACATTTGATTCAACATTTAATTACTTAAATGGGATCTCTTCTGAAGTAAATAATAAAGTAATTAATTAAAAGATATTCTTATATTAAAAAAAATCAGAACTTATTTGCAATTAATGCTAAAAAACTCATAACTTTTTAGTGAGTCATTAATCGAAACTAAATCTGAATTAATTCAAAACGTATTTGTATTTCAATTCAATTCATTCACAGTTCTGTTAAACTCTTATTAATTTAAGCGAAACCACAGTTTTATCTCTCATTAATCGACTGACAAAAAGGAACACATTTTTAATTAATTGTATATTAAATGTCATTAAATAATAGTAAAGTTTCATAACATTACTCTTTTGAGGTCAAACTTTAAATATATAAATCTTTTAAATACACAAAAAAAATGTTTTTTAGAAGATTTATAGTATTTTTCATTGAATTAAATCAATTAAAACAATAAAACAAAAATTTTAATAAAGTTTTAAATTCAATAAAATCTCAAAAACAAATAAAATGAATTTCAAAATCAATAATTAATGACTAATGAGTAGTAATGACTTAGGATAACAAGTTTTAAGAATTGTGCTTGTTTATATGAATATGTAATAATTTCACCTAACAAGATATAGTATACATTTAATCATAAAAGAAAATAACGAAAATTATTTGCACTTTTAAAGACATTATTGATCTTTTGATTAGCATTTGATCTTTATAATAGAATTTTGACCATGATACAGCCTATAGGAAAGGTTAAGTATTTATGTAATAATTAAAGTAATTAAGCAAGTGATTATTAAAGAGTATAGTTTTTAATTAAACTTGGTAATAGTATTTAAGAATAAAAATTCAAAGGGTCCCAAAAGGATCCTTTTTTGCTGATAAAAACTAATGAATCCCTTGTAATGACTGTTAGTGTTGGACGCCTTCAGATAAGTTCCTCTTATCTTATATTCTTTTAAAATTAAGATAATTTACAGAAAGAAAAAAAATATTTCAAATTTTCTTAATAATTATAACTCTATATTAGAGATATTATCCAGAGGTCAGTATCTTTAGAATAATGGCTTAAAAAGTATCATGATAAACTAAAAGTTATTGAAATATTGGAGTCAGAATTACATAACAAATATATCTTTACTCAGTTATAAGAATATTACAAAAAAAAATAATTCTGAAAATTTCGAAACGAAATTCCGATTCTTTCATATTATTTCAATAATAACTGAATTATAAATAATGAAAATTATTTAATACAAAAATATATTAAAATATTTATTTTGATATTTATTTTAAAAGTGTTAATCCATTAAATGATTAAATGATATTCAAATCATTATTAAAATCAGTTAATTGAGTGATAAAATTGAATTTTTTAATTCTTTAATTTTTTAATTTTTTAATTAAAACCTATTTTTTCATTTTAATGGCTGAGAGGTTGAGTGCCTCGATTTCATTGGAATCTTTGATCACTTGATTTATATTTTCTTTGATATATTTATTTAATTTGTTTACACATTCTGTCAACTGTTGGTCAGGCATTTGATTGCAGTTCGGAATATTAAGTAGTGCTGAAAAGAGAAGTTTCCATATATTAGTTAAGTGGTATCGCCTGAGCTTCTCATTCAGTTCCCATTTATTTTCTTTTGTTTTATGGACTTTAATGTATTCTCCAAAAAGCATAACATGAATGCAGTCGAGAACTCCGAACCAATCGGTCTATAAATTCATTTGAAAGAAATTTAAATAAAAAAAAAGTAAATAAAGAGAAAATACTTGAAAAGTCCAGGGCTTTGAGTCAATCATTTCACAGCACTGCGAGCCCTTTGTATTGACGCTAACATTAAAAGTGATTCCCTCCGGAAATAGACTCAAATCAATGGATCGGCCGAAATCTATTAACTTTAGTGAAGACGTTCTCTTTTCAACATTAATGATATCCTCTTTCGAAGGACTAAAAAAAAAATTAAAATCAAATTTAATTCTTATAACTAATAAGTCATAAGATTTCTCACAAATTTAGGACTAAAATGTTATCGGGTTTGAGGTCGGCGTGAATTATGTTTTGTTTATGAATTTGTCGGACGATTTCAATCAATTCCAGTGCAAAATATGCGGTTAAAGTGTTCGGAAACGGCTTATTCTGTTTTTTGCAAACATTGACCACATCTATAAGAGTTCCATCGGGTACGAACTCATCCACTAAAACGCAGCCGTTTTTAAACATAACTGTAGGATAGGCTGACATTACAGACAATTCCTAACCAAAAGATTAATATTAAAATGAAATAATTGAAATGTATAATACTTACGATATCGGGTAAGGCTTTGGAACGATTTAGACGTTTCTGGAGTTCGTCACAGATATAAAATTCCCACTCATTGGCGGGTTTTACAACTTTTAGTGAAAACCATTTCCGACCCAAATATTTATTATCAATACTATAATTCTCTTCATCTTCTGCTGAATCATCAATTTGTGCGGTATATACCTGAGCATATGCTCCGGTGGCGATCAGTTTTTGAATCATATAGAAATCTGAACCCAATTTGAGGACAGTTTCCAAAGGCTTTATTTTAGGCAAAGATTTATTGACTCGAAAAAATCCTTTCCTATTTTTTATGGGTTCGGCCAATGATTCTAAAAGTTGTAACAAAAGGTTAACATCGAACGGATCGATATTTTCGACGCCAGAGAATGCTTTCTGTTTTCTGCTGACTGGCTGTCCACCAGTTGTGCTCATTGTTCCCGATGAAGATGACGACGACTTACTGTTATATTCACGACTTGTTTCAACGATTGGACTTAATTTTGCGGTCATTTCTCCAATAAAATTACAGTTGTTTTGAATGTCGTTATAATTATACTCTTCCGTCGGTTTTTTAGTTTTGTCGGCGACTGGAGTCGAAGCACAGCCGACAGTGTTTACGATATTCCCAATAAAAGTTTGTTCGGTTCGCGGCAAAGCAAATGTATAATCAATAGACTCTCGCGGTTTATATGGTTTGTCCTCTGGTTTAGCCATAATTGATGTGTCACTATATATAACAAACTGTTTCTTCTCTTGAATTTTTTCTTCGGTTTTATCGATGACTTCATTGATATTCGATTTTTCATTATTTTGGTGAATGTCTGCGGTCTGATTGGCGAGACTTCCGTTCCAAAAGTCTCTCACAAGACTGAGGGCAGTCTTCGTTCCATTTCCGGTCAAATTAGTAGGATTTGATGTCGAATTGGAGTCGATATTTGAAGTGATTAGAGATTCACTCTTTTTAGGGGTGGAATCACTTTTTGAACCGTTTCTCTCATTTTGTTTATTAGAATCTGATATTTGTTGAGATAATTGTTGGGATTTTAAGAGAAGTTCGACCTGAAGTCTTAGTTGCGCCACTTCTTCTTCTAATCTTGTATTTCTGAGGGCTTCCTCCTCTCTCTTCTTCTTTGCCATCCATTTTCTTCCTCTTATCTCTTCAAATGAGAACTCTTCTCCTCCGACATAAACTTTATTTATATTGAAAGCAAACCTTTTAAAAGGATCAGGTTTTTCAAATCGAGCGATGGGCGGACTCTCGCCATTTTTGGCTCTAAGTTTTAGTGCATTGCTTTCTGTTGACTTTTTAATTGGTTCGGGTAATTCATCATCTGATTCGTCGTTGGCGTGAATCACAAACTTTGGTTTTGGGTCAGTTGATCCCACTTTTTGTGTTAATACTTTCCCACTCTTTTTTCCGGGTTTTTGTTGATCTTCTTGACTGACTGTCACTGACTTAACATTCTTTGGTACAGAATCTTTCACTTTAGGTTTGACTGAATCGTCACAATAAATGTCAGTCACTTTGTTTTGTTTGCAAATCGGGACCGAAGTCTTAAGACTTTCGGCTCTATT
>JAQIXI010001160.1:0-15280 GCA_034700165.1 Galumnidae sp. Gr-Ori-00277 | reverse complement strand
ACCTAAGAGAAGCAAGATGATTTGTCAATTTTTTGGCATACTTTACAAAAATCACTAAATCTCAAAAAATAACTAGGTGATTTTGAAAATTTTTATATATTTGAAAAATAGAATAATTAATAAAAATGTTATAAAAGTTTGACTAAAAAATTCCAACTAGAATCTAGTTAAAAAAGCAAGCCAAATCTCAGAATTATTCTGACCTATATTGGCCGCTACTGTATAAATTAATAGAATTATACAACATTTAATCAGAACATTAATCTGGGTTTACTTTTAAGCCTAAATCTTATATAAGTATAGATTATTTTAATAAATATTGGATTTATAATACAAATAAAAACGGTGATCAACATTGAAATCCCAAGAATATATTTCAAAATGTTTTTGACAAAAATATTTTTTAAATCACTAATAAATCATAAAATATACTTTAAAGGAGTAATCATTAAAAAAATTCATTAAAATAACATATATGGGAGTATCAAGGTAAAATAGTTGATATGTTATCAAAATATAAATTAACACTATTATGATTTAACATATCTTGGCTAAATTGAGTTTAGAGTTTTTATATTTTAAACTTAAATTTGAATAAATTTTATTTTATTTATTATTTTTATTAATATTTCAATATTTTTTTTGAATATATTTATAATTTACTATTTAATAAAATAAATAATAATATATAAAAAATTTTCCATTAATTTTTAAAAATTATTTTTTATAAGAATATATTGTAGATTAAATATTCTTATTTGTAATTAACGAATTATTCAAAAAACAAATAAATTTAAGGTTTATCTTAAACAAATCAATATTATAATAAATTAATAATAAAAACTGTAATTAAAACGCGAAAATAATCTAAAATATTCCAAAAATTCCATATTTATAAAAATGAATGCTCCACAGAACGGATATTTTTATTATTAAAAAGAACATTGTTTAACAGGAAAATTTTTTTAATTTAAGCTAGGAAATAAAATTTAGAAAATTACTTAAATTTTTTAACATTTCTGTAAATAATTAATCAAATTAAAAGTCAATTGTTATGAAAAAATAATAAATATTTTATTTAACCTTAGGCTTATTGTTTTTAATTATTTAAAAAATAATTTAGATTAATTTTCAAATTTTAAAAATTATAATAATTTTTGTTTTTTAATAAAAAATTATTTGATGTTACTAATTAATAAAGGCATAATTTTATATTTAATATTATTATATTAAAACTGTAATACAATTTCCAACGTATTTTTTATTTATGATTTTTCATCTGCTTTTTGAAACTTTACGAGCTAAGTTTATTTTATATTTCATAAATATTTTTCAATAGATACTTATTGATTAGAATATAAAATTTAATGGACTTGCTCATTTCACTTAGAATACCAAAAAAAATTACAAAAAAATATATGAATTTGCATAGTTTAAATTAACAGTAAATTATAAAAATTGATGAATGCAAACAATATATGAAACTCAGAATTAACATATTATAAATTAAATATACATTAAATCACATTTAAAAAGTTTTAGTTCTAAAAAATATATTGAATGACTAAATACTAAAAAATGGTTACCTAATCTAGTTTAACTTAATTTATGGTTTCAAAAAATATTCTTGGTAATTTGAGGCATCACTTTTTGCAAATCAAAATGTTTTCATCTTTTAATAAGGAATCTATTTAAATTACTTGATTATTCAATATTTAATTAAAAATTTTTATAAACAATACTGTAATTTAAACACAAAATTAATCTAAAATATTCCAAAAATTGCAAATTTATACATATGGACTCAGACCTGCCATGTCATTTTTATTATTAAAAAAATATTGTTTAACAGAAAAAAATTTAAGCTAGGAAATAAATTTATTTTTAAAGTTATATAAAAGGTTAAAAAATAAATAAAACGAAAAGGAGTTTTCAGCTAACTTTATTTTTGGGCCTAAAGGTTGTAAAGCAGTGATGGCCAAAGGGGGGGGGAAATTGGCAAAATACCCCCCACCTAGGAAAATCGGAAAACGGAGCCGGCGCTAAGCGCCGGCTCCGGTTTTTCACAATTTTTGATAAAAAATTGTAAAATAATAAGCTAAAAGTGGTATTTAGATGTTTTTTCTAGGAAAATCCATAGAATTTCATCATTTTTAAGGTATTTTATCAAAAATAAGGCCAAAAATTGACAATTTTATCAAAAAACTTGTAATTGTTAACAAAAAATACTTTTCCTTTAACTTAGAAGCTTTAATTTGATTATTATAATATAATGATAAAACGATTTATATGTGAAAAACTAGATATATTTTAAGGCCTTACCAAAAATACCCCCCTAATACACCCCTGAATTTTGAAAAAATAGTTGCCCCTTTATAACCCCCTCCTGAGACTCGATCCATTGGCCATCCCTGTTGTAAAGGGTTATTGTCATTAGCAAAAAAAATCAAATGAAAACTTAATAAGTTTAAATAAATTGATATTGTTAGTATAAATAAAAATTATAGATTTTTGAGATTATTTGGGTTTTTAATTAATATTGAAAATATATTTATAAACTCGAAATTAATTTCTTTTAATTAAGATATATTCATAAATTTAATTCCATAATTTTAATTTGAATGATTATTTCATAAGCCTTTAAATAAATTGAGCAAAGGTTATATAGGAGTACTTAAATAAAGTTGTGTTATATAATACTTTTGCTAAATAATATGTTTGAAATAAGTGATTATTAATTATTTTCTTTAATTTTCTTTAATATAAAATTTTTAGACGACGAACATACATTATATATTTTTTACAAAAATAACGAAGGAAATTTTGAAGAATGTTAAGATTAGATTAACTTTAATGTAATATTTTTATAACATTCACATAGATAACTATAATTAACTAAAAACACTTTATAAATATTTATCTATTTTGAAATTCTTTTCTAAAATCTTTGAATGTTCTATGAAAAAAATGCAAAATTTATTTTTGTCGTCTAAAAATCCTAATACTTTTAGTGGGATTAAAAGTTTTTCAGTTTTTAATAACACTTTAGTTATTCCTTTCTTAAATTATGTTGTTATATTATATCATTATAATTAAATTTAAAAATTAGTTAATTAACTGTCATAAAGTTTCTCAATTTTTAATATTTTAATATTTATCCTGGGTTATTAACATAAGCCATCCCTTAATTAATTATCTATATTTTTTAATTATGTTTAGTTTACTTAAAAATAATAATATAATAAAGTTATTTAATTTATTTTTAATTAAAAATCAATTAAATGTTTGATCTAATTATAGCCTATTTCCAATCCTAATTAGTTACTAATTGACTATTAGGATATGATTTTTTATTTTTAAACCAATATTTATTACATATCTAACAATATAGAATTAATTATTTTCAAATATTTGTATTAATTAAAATTATTTATTTATTAATAAAATTTTTAAACTTATTTTTTATCGTTTCTTTTTAGACATTATATTAAACTTTCCTCTGTAACATTGCCAACCCTAATTAAAATTATAGTTTTTCTTATGTCGTATTAAAGGTCAATAAATGCCCTATTAATTGACGTCAAATACAACAAAATATACCAAGGCGTTAATTTTATATTGAATTTCAAACTTACAATTTCTCAAAATTTTGCTTTTAAACTTAATTTATTTTTGTTGTGTATATTTTATAATATTTTATTAATAAATAATATTATTCAATAATTAAAATAATTCATAAGTTTTAAACTGATGATAAAAATATAAATAAATTATTTGAAAATCAATTTTAATAATAATTATATTCAAAATTATTTAATAATAAAAGAAATCCATGTATCCATGATAATTCGATTTAAATGTTTATCTTGGTCAATCAGATATTTAAGTAAAGCTTGACATTCTCTTTGGTGGAATAATTAAGTATGATAAAATATATTGTTAATCTGTATTGACTCTTAAAATTTGTTGAAAATAAATTATTTGATAATTAAATAAAAAATAAAATTGAAATGGTAATTTATATAAAAATTATTTAATTTTAATAAAATGTAAATGGATTAGGGATAGAACTCAATAACTAAAATTTAAAATTTTCGTATATTATTTACTAAAATTCTATTTAATTTACAGTTTTCAATAAAAATTATGATTTCAAATTTTAATCACTTATTGGTTAAAGTTATGTAAAAAACAATTAAACCCGTCTTTAAAGTATCGGAAAAATAATATCAATGTTTTATATGAGACAATTATTTATATTTTTTTGGAATCCATTTCGAATGAATACGTAAATATTAACACTTTAACTGAAAAATAAATTGGATTCAAATAATGAAACCTAAATATTACAGATAATGGCAGACAATTCCCTCCTTATCTTATAATCAATTAGTTATTAGAATTGAAATGAATATCTTAAGTGAAGTCTTTAACAAATTATTTGTGATAAAATTAATTTAAATTCTTATTTCACTTATTTGTGATATTATTTACAAAAATTATTAACACATTGACTCGATTTATATAAAAATTAAGTTAAAACTAATGAAAAAAGACTCGAATAAAAACAATTTATTTGATAATTAATTAAAAAATCAAATAAATATAATTTTCTTTTAAAATAATATTTTTAATAATATATTTTTATATTATATATTTAAGAAAAGTTAATACAAAAAACAGTAAAACAATATTATGTTTAATAATATTTTGGTCTGTTTCAATATTATGTTTTATATTTAATATTTACAGTTTGAGTAACTTTTTATTGAATTAAATTTCAAAGAATAAATTAATTCATTCATTTGTTTTCTTCATTAAAAGTTGTTTTAAAGTTAAATATAAATAAGAAATGTATGTCTCAATGAGTCAGGTACTAATCCTTTTGGTTTTATTATATTTGATAATCAATAGTAAACCCTATTTCAGTTCTGAACAACAATTTTGGGCACTGAATCCCGTATTTGACTTTTGGTTTCAATTATTTTGAATTATTTTCTTTTAATAAATAATAGGTAACCATTTATATGATTTACCAAGTCCACCTGGTGAATTTACAGAATATCTGGGAATTTATACATAAAATTAAAAGTTTATTTCGAAAAACATTTATTGGAATTACCTAATAAAAACTCGATGTCAGTCGAGTACTTTATTAATGCAAACCTTAGTAGTACTGCTCTTTCGTGTAAGCAAACAAATATTGAAAGAGTGACCAGAATTCGATTTTGACCAGATAATAAAAAGCATCCAGTTATTTGATGTTAGTTAAGAAATATTCTGTGCAGATATTAAACAAGTTTTAAATTCTGGTTAATGTGCTAACCAGTTCTTTCAGCCGTCACAAATTTGTATATAAAATTATATAATACCAAAAGAATTTTAGTCAAAAGAATATAACAATATGTCTGCAGTAATCTAAAATGTATGTAAAAGTTTAGATTTTAAACATTTCTCGATATTCTTGAATTTTCATTTGCTTCACTAACCCACTCCCTCACTCTATTTTTAAGGGAATTCGGTGAAAATAATTTATTTTATATTTTTTTAATAAGTTATATGAACTTATTTTTATTTTATTAAAGTTAAATCAATTCATTAGAATTATCACAAAAATAATTATTAATAAAATTTTGTTTTGAGGCAATAATTAAAAATGCAAGCCGACTAGGGTGATAATATTTTTACTTATTAATATTTAAAGCTTAATTTAGTTCTAATTGATGTTATAAAAAAATTATAAGCTAATTTAAAAAATTAAAAGTTATTGCCTTCTCTTTCATTTAGTAAAATCCTTATTCCCTTTCTCTTAAAATTTCATTTAATGATAGGGTATACCTTATTTATTTAATAAAAGGGATTCCCCTTTCGGAGTCTAATCTGAATATAGAAATTGTTTTTAAATGTTTGCATAAACTCAAAAAAATATTGTAATTATTTTTAAATATTTCAATAGTTATTTTGAAAACAACGTTTGTCCTTAATCCTATTTATTATATTTTGTATATTTGGTATAAATTAGAATATATTATGGTTAAATTTACAGTCTTTTCATCAAATGTCTAAAACAATATCAGAGAAAAAATCTTTTATAATTGAATACAAATAATAAATATATTTATATAAAACTTATAATATTTAACTTCAATCTTATAAAATATAATCAATAAATATATACAGTAATCTCTCGATTTAAGACAATTTTTGGTCGTTGAAAATTCTTGGCTTAAATCGAATTTGGGTTAAATAAAGTTAATTAACATAAGATTGAAGCGTTTGGTGTCAAAAATATCTGTGGCTTAAATCGAATTAACTCAAGGGCACAAGGTTCAA
This sequence comes from Galumnidae sp. Gr-Ori-00277, assembly GCA_034700165.1. Taxonomy (NCBI): domain Eukaryota; kingdom Metazoa; phylum Arthropoda; class Arachnida; order Sarcoptiformes; family Galumnidae; species Galumnidae sp. Gr-Ori-00277. The sequence continues at coordinate 8,947 of JAQIXI010001160.1, read as the reverse complement.
TTTTGATTTTCGGGACACAGGGGGTTTTTGGTAAATAATATTTCATTTTTACCATATTTAACAAACTTTTTAGTAATTATAGCACTTTACTTGAAAGAAGACAACAAACCTATTTATGATTACAAAAAAATTTTTGCAACAAACCTTAAGACCTAAAAATTATGACATGTTATAATTTGTAACTTTCAGTCAGCATAATAAGAGAAATATATCGAATATAAACAAAATTCTTTATGCATGATATTCAGTTTACATTGCTTAATCAATGGTCCAAAAATGATTAAAATCCAAACAACTTTATTCAAGTTCCGCCAACTCCTTTAGAAAGATAACTAATTTCTGTTTTACCATTTATTTAATATTTCTATTTTGATATAATTTAACCAAATTTTTAATTTTGTTTACAATTTATTAAATATAAATCAATAAAATTTATTATAATTTCTGGATTCTTCAAAACTTTCAATTCTTAGGCACGAATTACCTTGATATTTCAATATTTTCAAGAAACTTTTCAAAGCATTAAATTCATATCGAAAAGGTTTTGAAGGCTTTAGTTAATGAAAATGTAAACGTTAAATTGTGCAAGTGCAAATTTGTTAAATATCAGTTAAATATTTAATAATAAACTAGAACATTAAATGAATCAAAGTTGTCTAATAATTTATGATAATTAATTTGTAGTCGTTATGACATTAGATTCTTTATTCTTGCCAATTTTATTGAAAAACAAATTTTCAATAAAAGGTTTATCGAGTATTAAACTTTACTGTATTTCTAATATTTTTCTTAAAATTGTAATATTTGTTAAAACTAACGATCGGCACTCTGAGCCGTCTAAGCCGTTTTACTTTATATTGTCACGGTCCTAATTCTAGACCTGGGATAAGGAATTATAACTAAGCGGGAAATTGTAAAACGAAAATATATACTACACCTTATTACATAAATGTAGTGAAAAATTCGGAATTCATTACCTTGGTCAGGTCAGGTCAGATCCGATGGGTCTCTAGTTGGAATATGTAAAATTCTTAATGTTTATAATTTTATAATTATATAAACCATTTATTCATAAATTAAATGAAATTACATAAACAATAACTCATCTTAGATTGAATCAAAACAAGGAAGGGTTCAGCGATGGCTAATTTTTCTCCCAAACAGACTCGAATTCTGATACCTAAAGCGTTGTTATGAGTCGTGGAATACTTTCCATTTTCTAAAAGCTTTTCGGAAATGAATTCCTTATCGTTGGGCCAATACTTTTCTTACCAAATAATATAGCTCTGGAAAAACTTTTTAAATAAATCTTCACTATAATAGATTTATTTAATATTACCGTATTACCTCACATACCCCGGCATGTCGGCATAAACTGAATTTGACCATATGCCGGTATACCCCGATTTATACCGGCATGCCGGTTTTAAAGAGGATATAAGTTGATTTAAAAATTATGAAAATCATTGTACTATTTAATATTTAACAAAAATAACTAAAAAATTTGGGGAAATAAAGTAAATTTTTAATAGTTTCAAGTATGATTAAATAATTTAGTTTTAAAAATTCAAATATTTAACCAAATATTTAAAATTAAAACACATTCCCATAGATGTTATGTTAAAAAATCTAAATATTTAAACATTAAAAAAAATTTAAACTAAATATTTTAAAACAATTCTAAATGAATGTAATTTTACTTTTGTGTTAATTGATTTGAAGAGCTTCTTTACTGCTATATTACAAGATTATATTGTATTCTCATATTTTAACACACCTCACTATACCGGCATGCCGGTAGACACCATAAGCCTCTTTTTTGAAAAATGGTCGATTTCACTTATACCGGCATGCCGGTGTATGTGAGGTAATACGGTAGATTATAATTTATTTTTATTTTAAAAACTGTAATTTTTAAACATTTTCTTTCAAAATATTAGCCAATTTTTTTAATCATTTATTTTGGGCAACAGGAATCACACTTTAATTATAATATAAAATTTTGAAAATAATTAAATTAAAATTTTAAAATAAATTATTAAAAAGAAAAGAGTAATTTATAATTTTAAATTATTTTTTAAGGAAAATTTTGTTTAAAATAAAAACTCATTTCATTTGCTAATTTATTAAAATAATTTTTTTAGACAATTTAAAAGAATTAAATGGATAAAAGTTTGGAAAATAAGACTTTATGTTATTAGGGCATTCAAAAAGTTTGTTGACTCGGAAATCGTGGATATCTCTTAAACGGCTGATTATATTTATATGAAGTTAAAAGCAATATCACCTTCTACTTAATTGTGATCTAGAGCAATAAAAATTATTTTCAACTAATCACGTTATCTTTGATATTTTGGAACATTTGCAAAGATCATAGTCACAGGTCAAACCTGATATTATATTGAAGGTTTAGGAATTGCTTATTTTAGGGGAGATGTTGAAGTTTAATAGGACATTAAATCATTGAAATCGGTTAAGAAACAAAAGTCTTGTGGTAGATTTAATATTGGTGTTTTGTTGAAAAATTTTATTTCAAACCATTATAAAAATTTTGATCAGTTGATATCTGATATATTTCATGATATTTCACTAAAGGACATCAAGTGCAGTAATTTTGTTGCTGGGCACATTTGGATTAGATCAATAATAAAGTCTCCAGAAGGCAAATTTAAAAAAGTTGAAAATTTATAATTATTTTAAAATTTGTCAAATCAAAATGTCCTTAACAACAAAATTGCTACAATTGATGACCTTTAGTGAAATACCATAAAATATTTCAGATATCAACTGATCAAAATTTTTATAATGGTTTTCAATGGAAATTTTCCCATTAAACACCAATATAAAACCAATCACAAGTCCTTTGTTTCTTAACCGATTTCAATGATGTATTAATTGTCTAGGATAAGTGTGGGCACTCAGGCATGGTATTGTATCGTTTGGGTTCCATTTGCTTTATATTGTTGGGGTTAAAATTTTAATATGGTAAAGTTCATTATTTGAATATTATTAAACAAAAATAAATAAATTAAAGTTATAAATTAAAAGCATTAATTAATTTTACATTATTTTTGAAATAATTAAATGATGTAATATATGTTAAACCTTTTTGTTTAGATAATGAGTCTTATCCCAAGTCTCAAATTTCAACCACAACAGTATAAAGCAAACCGAACCAAAATGATACCAGACCATACCTGAGTGCCCATACTTAGTCTAGGATATCGAAATATTTAAATGTCTATTATTCTATTTTATTTTGTATTAAAACCAAACATTATATCTTGTTCAAATTGATTTTTGTTATTAATTATAATTAATAAAAATTATAAATATAAACACTTTTCTAATTACATATTTTAAACCTTTTATAAACTGTAAATTTTAAAATATAAATTATAATAGGAATTTTTAAAACGTGCGCTTAAAAATATGGACAAGTAAAATATATTTCCAGATATAATGTAGAAAATTAGAATTTATCTGAATTAATGGTAAAACTATTTGTTTAAACTTTCATAAACATTATTCATGTCCATTTTTAAGTGCTTTTCTTTATAACAAAGGTTTGAACATGATACAACTTATTGGAAAGGTGAAATATTAGTATATACATAGTTATTAAAGGGTTTAATCCTTCAATGAATTTGGTAATACAGTAAAAGCTCTATATCTCGAACGCTCTATATCTCGAACATTTTCTATAAGTCGAATATGTACCTTGGCAATTTTGAAATTTAATACAAAGAGCACTCTATAAGTTGAACATTTCTATATTCCGAACATCGAACACATTTCTATGACATTTTGTATAGTTTTAGTTCATTTATGAATCATAAGTCGAACATTGAATTAATTTAAGTGCTGTAAATTTCAACAAACCCTAAATATTTTAATTGATTTATAAGAACCCATTTTTGTTATAATTGTTTCAACAAAATTCCTTTAAAATTTAGCAAAATCTGTATTTGGATTGACTTTTTCTAAAAAGAAAAATCTAATTAAAAATTATATTAATGAAATAGTAACTTTTTATATAAATTGAGAATATTCTGGGACATATAATCACTTGTTTACAATTATTATATGAATTGATAATAATTATTTTTTACATATTTTTTTGCATCATTTTATAAGTCGAACACATTCTATATGTCGAACAAAAGTTTTGGCATTTTGTGTGTTCGAGATATAGAGCTTTTTCTGTAGTATTTAAAGGTGAAAAATAATATGGAACAAAATTGGAACATTTCTCCAACATCAAAAAATTAAAAAATATATTTTAATTATAAATTTTAGGATTATATTTTTAATTGAATTTATTTTCTACGATATTATTTTGTGTAAAATATATAAAATTATAATAAAATTTAATATTTGTTTTTAAAAGTGCAAATGAATTTGAAAAACCCAAACAATAAATATTTGTATTAATTCATATTAAAAATAATTATTTATAAGCAGGCATATTTAATCTATATTAAAATATTTTTTATTTCAAATATATTATTTATAAATCATTCATTTTAAGCAATTTATCAAGCTTATTTAATGACATAATGTTTATAATGTAATTCAATCTTAAATACTGTAACTTTTGTTAAATTATTTTATAAAATTATACAAAATTTTTAATCAAACTTCTTTTGGTTTGACAGTAGTCATCTTTGTTCACAAATAATTTTAAAGGTTTAAATTTTATAGATTTATGCTTTGATTAATAACTTCATTAAATTACAAATTATTTTGCAATGATTGTTATTCTGTAATGTAAAATACTTGACTTCAAGTAAAATTTATAAATGTATTGAATTTTTATTATTATTTCAATAACAAATACATATCTCTTAATGATTTTCCAATTTATAAACTAACCAATATTTGTAAGTTATCTAAGCATTCAAATATAACTTGATTAATTAATTTTCAATTATTTAAATTTAATTTAAATTTAATTAACTTAAGGTTTATTTTAATTGAAATTTTTTTCCAAACTGTAACTTATGTCGTAATCTTATTCCAAAATAATTACAAATTTTCAAACTAATAATAGGAATATAAGCGAAAGTGGTTTTTTGGAAAAATTATTTTATTGAAAAGATAACTAGAATTAAACTTATTTCACATAATTAAAATTTTAATTAAATTATATTAATTTAAATTTAATTATAATAATTTAATTAAAATATAAATACAAATTTAAAGTTCAATTTTATTGATAAATAATATTATGTTTGATTGAAACAATATTATTTTGTTCCTCTCTATATCAAATAATATAAGAGAAACTCCACTTTGGGCACAAATTTACTCGAACATGAATCCTGTAAGGGGTTAAAATGAACTTGGTCCCTGTAGGCATCACTTTAGCCCTTACGATTGAATAGGTTGTGTTTGTAAGGCTTCTCAATTTACTTCGCTTCAACTTATTCCCAATCTTAGGCGATCGGTTTGGGTTTATTTAAGTAAAGCTTTACCTAAAACAAGAAGTGATCCGATGATTCGGGCCGTTTATATATATATATGTCGATCGCTGAATGGGGTTAGATGTCGGTCGAAGGCCTGTATAAGAGAACCAGCGAACGGACTCCAATTGACGATCGTTGAGGTTAATATATAAGGACTCGAAGATTAATCAAAATACACTTTTATTGAATTAATAATAAAGTTTTACAAAAATGCGAAGAGTTATGAATTCCGTACAAAACACTGAAGTGAATCGCTTGGAGTTAGATATGCGACTGACTTATAATAATTAAAGTATTGCTTATATATCTGAATGAAAATCGTATAATTTTGAGTATTGTTTATCAGTTATTTCAAACTATTAATAATTATAGGAAAATAGAGATTTTAATGTTAGCGATAAGGGATTGATCTGATAATAATATTGAACTGTAATTCAATCCCTTACAATCCCCATATAAAGATTTAATTAAAAAGACTATTATAAATTATAAATAGTGCTTTGAATTGTATAAATTTATTATTAAACTGAGCTCAAGTTAAAAGTGACATTATTCGTATGTTAAGTTGATTCTCAGTATAAATAAAGATTCATATCATTTTGACAAGTATCATGGTCAATTACATGGCTCTGATAATAAATATAGTAGGGATTATCTTCTTTCCATTCAACCATAATATGTTTTAAATACAGATAACATCTTTAGAAGTTTTTCCATTCCTTACAAACAACAAATGAATTTATCAACTTGCTTGAAAATAAATTTGAAACAAACTAAACGTTTTGAGTTTTAGTTTCGTATGAGTTTGATATTTATGACAAAATTTGAAAAAATTATTTACTTAAACATTCATTGAAACATTGTATGACATTTGTTTGTAATTAATCACTGATGAAGAATAAATTTTTTAAAGGTTAAAAATTTCTCTTTTTCTCAGAATTAATTTTCATTTTATCTGAAATTCTGTTTATCTTTGGCATAATTTATTGTAATTTAAAAATTTCAAACTTTTTAATAAATCCTCACTATAATAAATTTGTTTTTTTTAAAAAGTTATATTTAAATAAATTTATTTAATATTAGTCTATAATTTATTTTAATTTTAAAAACTGTAATTTATAAACATTTTCAGTAAAAATTGTATCAAAAAATTTTGGGTTTTTTTTTGGTTGAAGATATAGTATCGGAAAAATGTTCCAATTTTGTTCCATATTATTTTTCACCCTTAAATACTATTACCAAAATCATTGAAAGATTAAACCCTTTAACAAATATCTATACATTAATATTTCACCTTTCCAATACGTTGTTCAACCCTTTATTATAAAGAAAAGCACTGACAAATGGATATGAATAATGTCTATAAAAGTTTGAACAAATAGTTTTACCATTAATTCAAGAAAAATCTAATTTTCTACATTATTTCTGGGGATTTATTTTACATGTTCATATTTTTAAGCGTACCTTTTAAAAATTCCTATCCTAGCGAAGGGTGTGTAGGGTTCCCGGCGAACTCTTCGCCACGTGACTCAAAAGAGCCCACCGGGCACCCTGCCCACCTACCTTGTTTGCTGTAACCGAAGGCTTCTTAGATAATCGACACAATTAATGCTCAAATAATAGTTTATTAAATAGTTTACTAAAATCTAGGTTACACAGAATAAACGACTAGCACTACTCAAAGTCCATACATAGAATAGTCTCTTTTAATAAATATTAGAGTTAAGTATAAGGTTTTTAGAGGCATGCGTCATTGTCCTCAGCTCACAATGGTCTGCCATCTGTGCATTCGTCTTGCAATATTTATTAAATAAAATCAAATTATTTTATTTAAAGTTTTAATCATATTTTATTTGAATTGAATTAAAAATTATTTTTTCTTTTTCGTATATATACCACTCAATGACCAATAATTATAAAATTATAGTAATATTCAAAATCAATTAATATATAAAATCAAATTTTATTTAATTAAATTTTAAATCATTTTTTATTTGCGATAATTTTGGGAAATAAATTTAAAAACATTTTTACAATTAATTAAAAACTGATTTAATTTCAAAAAAAATTAAACTCTATTTATTTTTTAAAATATTAAAATAATTTTAAAAAATTTAAAGGTTTTTTAAAATCAATTTAATTTATTTTTACTCATTCTTAACAAAATAACCTTGGTTATCTGTTTCAGGCCAACACAAACCAGAGGTTTTGTAAAGTACCATACTGCTTGTCATGCCTTTCTTGTGCTATACCCCAGATCAAAAGTTACTCTATTTTAATCGATTCCCGGTCAAATTAGAAGATTTTTGGTGTGATCCGTAGATCAAAATATTAAGAGGGGGAGGAGCCAGAGGGGGTAAAAGTTAAACTTTTGGGGTACCTGTATCTCGAAAACCACAAATGATAATAAAATAATTTAAGTCCAAAAAATACTATAATTTAATAATATTTAAATTTAAAAAGAACGTCAAAAAGAAATTAATTAATATATGTGGCAAAATTAATCAGGGTTATTTCTATCAGATTCTGGTTTTAACTACTAATAAAATGCTCAGGAATAATGTTATATTTTTTCATATATATTGACAAGAATATTTTTAAAATCGTTCATTATAAATTTCAATATATAAATTCTCACTTTGAGAATAATCACATCCATAGACTTCTCCACAAATTGTTTTTGAATAACAAAATTTTAATCACAATAAATTAGATTTCAACTTTTTCATTATCTAACGTAATCATACTTGGCTTAACATAGTTGTTTTCAATTGGAGGTTTGACAATTTTCCAAAATAATTACTACTCCAAACAAAAATTTTACCATCCTTATTTAAAGAAAAAAAAACTATATATGAAAATACTTTGAATATCATGATTACTAAAAGATTATATATGACTTGGTTTTTAAATGACCACAACAAGACCATGAAAACCAAAATACTATGATTCTAACCCAAACATTTAATCCGTTTTGAACAGAATATTATTTCCTGTACGATCTTCAAAAACATGAAAGAACACTACAGATGAACGAAGTGGTTCAGGTATAAACTTGGTTATTTCAAACACCTTAAAATAATCTCTAGTTGCATTAGTATTATTCATTTTTACGCTTAAAATATTTTCTGATGATTGAGTTTAATAAAGTTTTAAAAAAATCTAAATAAGCAGACAATTAGCTTTAAACAGAGCTTTTTGTTTTATTTTATATCTTTTATAATTTAATAAATTTGACCATAATTGTTCATTCTTTTAGATAAATAGAAATTTTTATATTTAGATATAAACATTTTTAACTTATTTTACTATGAAAATAAAAATTTTGTTTATTTAATTTATATAAACAAACAGTAAACAATATTTTCTGCATAATTTAATGTTTTACCTTAAATAGCGTCTGTTCTGTATGGTTTTGTTTCTTTCTATATTAAAACTAACATGATAATAAAATTGAAATTTTGTTATATTTGTATTCA